>SKCR01018016.1:0-140972 GCA_019454045.1 Zanthoxylum bungeanum | reverse complement strand
AAATATTTTTAAATTGGAAGGGGGATTGATGATTTTGATATGTTTTTTGTATGTGTTTTAATTATTTTGGATTGGGCTTGGGCGAAATGGGCTTTTTTATGGGTTGCGAGGGGTTTGGGCCGAGGCTAATATTTTAATACTAGAATCGACTAAGCGAGCCCGAGGCTAAACTAGTGAGTTTAAATTTTGAGGAGGTATTTATTTTGAATTTTTTCTTCTAACGTCTGTTTCCCGCGGACTTCCGCAATTATCGGGTAGTGCCTCCATACGAGGCTCATCATTGGGCATTATGCAAAAATGCGTGTCTACAGTTGCCCCCACTTTGATGGGACTTGTGCAATGTGTGACAGTGACAATCCTATCAAAGTCATGCATGTATTTTTACTTACTTGGCTCGCCAGCTGTCGCCGAACTTACCTGCTGCTTTGCGAGATGCTTCAAACTGAGTTGATGTAAGATGATGGTTCATTTCCGAACTGTTACTGATGTGAGACGATGGTTCATTCTGAACTGTTACTATTGTGAGATGGTGGTCCATTTCTGAACCGTTACTGATGAGGGATGGTCATTTTCCAACCATTACTGATGAGAGATGGTCCATTTCTGAACCGTTACTTGTTGAGAGATAGTTCATTTTCGAACCTTACTGATCAAAGATGGTTTATTTTCGAACCGTTACTTCTTGAGAGATGTTCATTTCCGAACCGTTACTGATGAGAGATGGTCCATTTCTGAACCGTTACTTGTTGAGAGATGGTTCATTTCCGAACCGTTACTGATGTGAGGTGATGGTTTATTTCCGAACTGTTACTGATAAGAGATGGTTCATTTTCGAACCGTTATTCATTGAGATGGTGGTCCATTTCCGAACCGTCACTTGATGAGAGATGGTTCATTTTTGAACCGTTACTTGAGTTAAGATGGTTTATTTTTGAACCGTTCATGATTCACTCGTCTTTGCCACTTTTTCCTTTTTTTCAAAACCTACGAACACAAAACAAAATTTGCATGTATGTGACGTGTATGCATGGATGCATGGATATACTTCATATTCTGATGGGTTAGGCCTTCCTTGTCCTTTTTTGGCGCTCTTCACCAATTAATATCTTTGGTCGCCCCCTGGGCCTGCTTACAATTTCTTTCTGTCAATTTTATTCCGCTTCTTACTTGCAATTAAAATTCCCTTGGGGTTTTCGGATGTGTACCAAAAAATGCCTTTGTCTTTGTCGAATTAATTTTAAACACGCTATGTCACGCATATTATAATGTAAACTAAAAAAACTTCGAACAAAGTAAGCAAAACAATGTCTTTATGACTAATAAATGCAGAATTACAAAAATAAATGTCTTCGTCATCTGCAGCCTTGTCTTCTTCAGTCTTCTTGGTTTCTTTGAGCGTCAGATTCTCCGACTGTAGTAGTTCTTCTTCCTATTCATTATTCTCTTTGTCACTGCTTGAGAAGTTTTCCCAGGGATCTATCCCCTGCCCCGTTTCATCTTCACTACTGCCGTTCCATATCTCCATGCAAAAGGCTTGGTGGTTGAGGGTTCAGAGGACAAGGCTTTCATGTAGGACGGAGTTGATCATGTAGGTGGGTGGTGGAACGAAGTGGTAGTTGGGTAGAGGGTTTTTGTGTGTGTTGGGTTGTTTTTTTTCTAGGTAGGGTATTTTATGAGTGTCAATGAGGTTTTGGATCTCATGCCGAAGGCGGGTACAGTTGTTAGTTTCATGGCCTTTTCTCTGATGGAAGTGACAATATATGCTTAGGTCGAGGTTGGGTGGCACATAGTTTGGAAGTGGTTTAGGCTCTAAGGGTTCGAGGAGTCCTTGCGTCTTCAGTTTTTCAAACACCTTTGACAAAGGTCTACCAAGATTGGAGAATCACCTATTTTTTATGGTAGTGACCTCAGCAGTAGCGAGCATAGTCCCTGAAGGCCCCTCAATAGTCCTTCTATTCTGGCCATAAAACTTCCTGTTCTCGGCTTCCTCCCCTTCGATATCCATAACAGTTTCTCTAAGCTGTCGAAAGTCACTAATCATGGAGGTAATTCTCCTCAGCTTGTTATTAATAGAGGGCTTGGTGCCCTTAATGATCATCTTGATCTGGTCATTCTCCGAGGGCCAAGTCTGCATTTTCAAGATCTGGCTTCTCCAGCGATCTACATAATCCCTGAAGCTCTCATCCGGCTTCTGTTTGGTATTCTCCAGGTCACATAGCGACAAGTCGATCTCCAAATCTGTGACATACTGATTCAGAAAGGCTGCTAATGCCCTCCAATCATCATTGACTTTTCTCTCCAGGCCATGATGCCATACCAAGGGCACCCCCTCCAGTGACATCCCGAACATCTTCTGAACCTGACACTTCGTCAGACCAACTGAACTCATCACTGAAACATACTGTCGGAGATGGACCCTCGGATCTTCGTTCCCGTTGAACTTGGCTATGTCAGACATCTTAAACTGCGAAGGCAGCTGCTCTTCGAATGTCATCGCATCATAGTCTAGCAAATCTTTGTTAGACATTATGTCCCATAGCGTCACTGTTTGTAAATGATATTGTATTATTGTACAAAATTAACTATGTGATAATGAAATTGCCTTTTGCCGTTTTGTAATATTATTTACTTTGATATATAAATGGCGAAAGTCCATATGATTAATACCGGATTGAGATGATATGAGACAGTATCATCATCCATAAAGGTTTAATCATTAAATATCCCTAGTCGGAGTATTATCGAGATCGGACATCGATAATGCGGAATAGACTAGTATTGCGCTTGTGCACGTTGTGAGGGCACAACGGCATAGTTCTCATATATTAAGTATTGGATACTTATGCAAGTGCGATAGGAGGTTGTGTGTTTTACCGATGGTACGGAAAACAGCTTCGCTCTAGATAGACCCCGCGGAATCCCATTGTAGTATGTCTGCGTGTCTATGGGAGGCCGCATCAGGGTAGGTGTATATGGTCTTAACCTGAGACTTACATCGCTAGTACTTGCGACAATCGGTAAACTTTGGTTTGGTGGTGGGGGACCTTAACCGGTTATGTGTACAACTCTTCTGGGTTTATCGAGAATCGTAGTGTACTGGATGTGATGTCGGATGGAAGTATCACTTCAGACATATGGAGGTGATGATCACGCAGGACACAGAACTAGTACTCTATAAAAGGTTGCAACCGTCGGGACAATATGACCAGGTCAGGATTGTCCGATTTAAAGAGACTAGTTGCTTGATGTCCGATATATGTTTCGTACGGGGCAGACACATTTCCAGCCCCAGGCCTAACATGTGATCGTCCGATACTGGATCGATGTACGCAATACTACGATATACTACGCTTGATATAGATCTAATATTCCAGTAAGAATATTTCTGGAGAATTGGGTAGGCATGGCGCTTTGCTAGAAGCCAACCTTGTCTTGTGAATCGGTAAGAACGTAGTGCGAGGTACGTACGTGTTCGGATTATCCGACGACCGTATTTACTGCCAAACATATCCGGAGATTCTTTGGGTGCTCCTGAAGATTCACCTATGATATTTGATTCGGACTTAATTAATCTTGGATTAATTGCGGAAACAGAAACTTATCTTGGATAAAGTGCCTTATTTAGAGAGAGAACGATTAATTTAGAATTAATCGATAAAATTATTATATTCGATATAATAATCGAAATTCGATTCGACGCGAAATTAAAATTAGATTTTAATTCGGGCAAACGAGTTAATTTAGAATTAATTCGTTAGCGACGTAAATAATAATTTCGCTAGGCGCAATTATTTATTTAAATTCGATTTAATTAACGTCGCGACGTAAGTTCGGTATTTCGGAAATATCGAACCCGAACGCGTGAGTGCACGTGGGCCCACTTTCATTTGGAAACGTGTGGGGCCCACATGACACATGTCATTATATGCATTATTTAATTGCTATACATTGCATGGTGATAGGTACAATACACTCAATGGTTTGCATGGAGTTTGAGTGTTTGACACTCTAAGCCATTGCATGATTTGTGTCATAAGTTTATTATTAATTTAATAAATATTATGGCATAAATATAAATTGATTTTTGTAACAAAGATCAATAGAACTCTCCTCTCTCTTCACAATGCGTGTGACTTCCATTAGGGCAAAGAAGATTTGATTTTCTTTTCTCCATTTGCTAGCACATTGAAGGATCAAAGAGGTGATAGGGAAACCATCAAAGAGCTTGGAATACACAAAGCTTGGAGCTTCACTCTTCTTCCTCCCTTGGCCGAAAACTTGAAGCTTGGAGATTCAAAGATTTTCTTCATCACTTCTCATCACAAAAGCTTTGTAAGTATGATTCCGCCATACTTCATCTTTTAATATATATATTCATTGTTGTATTTCATATGCTTAATCTTTCCTTGGGACATATAATAGAAACCAACAATGGTATCATGGAGCCATGGTTAAGCATGAAATACTTTAGGTTAAAATTTGGGTAAAATTGATTGAAGCATGTTCTTGTGAAATTTGATGAATGAGTATGCTTATATGTATGTAAAATGACATAATATGAAATCAATTTTATGAAAAATGCATTGGATGATTTTTTCCCCAAATTCATGCCTTGGCCGAATGTGTTGCTACTTGGAGTGGATTGGAATTTTTTGTGTTTAAGATCATTGGATGACTTAGAACGTATACGGGACGTAGATTAGTAATTCAATCGGATTGAAAAACAAATCGACACAAAAAAACTCACCTTGGCCGAATGTTAATGGACATGTAAAGGAGTTTATTTTTTGTTAAAATTAATGTTGGACATTTATTTTGAAAAATAGATGAATAATAAATTAAATGGGTATTTTTGAAATATTTGGTTTAATATATTAATCTTGGTTTTACACTTTAATTAATTGGACTTTAATGTTTGGAATATTAAAATTTAATTAATGGGCTTAATTGGTGAATTGGCCTTTTAATATTGTATTTGGGCATAATGGGCTTGGTTGGACCAAGTAGACTTGGGCCAAAAGGATTGGATCCAATTTGGGCCTAAATCACTCCATTAAGTCCAAATATAATATAATGGGCTTTAAAAATTTAATTGGGCCTTATGGGCTTAAAATTGGTTTTGTGGCATTTAAGGGTGATTCCTTATTTGGGCTTGGTAATTGGGTTTGACCCACATTGACAAAGCCCAAGCCTTAATAAATCAATTGAAAGCCCATTTGACTTTAATTAAATTAAACATTGGATGTTAGTTGGGCTTTGAGACCCAATGAGATAGATTTAAAATCTAAGTCTTTAAAGCACATTAAAAGTGTAAACATTTAATTTGGAATTAAATAATTGAATTAGTATTGAATACGAATTAAATTAGATTTAATAAGTAGTTCGATATAATTCGCGAATTCGTACCTTATGTATTTATTCTCAATCGAGTTGGACTCGCGCAAAATCAAACCGTTGTTTGAGCATTGGATGATCACTTAAACAAAGACTAATTAATTGGATTGGATTAGATGGTTGTAAAAGGCATGTCTTGTTTGAATATATATGTATGTGATGAATGAATAGTGTATATCAAATGGATATTAGAAGGGAAATGGTAATTTTAGAAATTATTGTAAATTTGGAATTAATAAATTGGACCTGCGTGTCCAGCCTTATCTCTTTATCTCTTTGTATTCTCTTCTCACCTAATTCCCCTCAATGTAAATGAGGTTTCTCTTATTGTATTATGTAATGGGTAAATTGAGTAGTAGAATAGTGCTAGCGGGCGAGGGGGGAGGAAAGAGGAGTGATTTGTTCGGAAACAAGTTGTTTATATATCCATCCGCATATCACTATTAATTTACTTTACGCGCTTTATGATGTTTAGAAGCATGCTTAAGGGTGTATGATGATGAGACCTAACAAAGATAAATAAATTGGTTGCCAATTACGCGAAAAAATCCCTCAATTTATATTAAGCAAATATCCTTCCATTGAATGATTCTTGTTCAAGATCCGAAGTTGGCATTGGTTGTTTTTGACCAAAGTCAAGACCTTTGTCAATCAAGGATGTACTTGAATCATGAGAGTTTGTTGCATATCGGTGTCTTGTCCAAATCGTGATTTTTATTGGCCAAAGTCAAGATCACTTTTTGTCCAATGACATTGATTACGAACTTTCCTCGTCAATGGGTCCGCTTAACTGGATCACTAGGTTTGTTTTTGGCCAAAGCCAAGGCCTAGATGATTCGGAGGATAGGGTTAGGAAAATGTAATGGATACATTGACATTATACATATGTTTGGACTTGGATGTCCACCTAACCGGATCTAGGAATTGGATGAGATCCAATTGATCATAGAGATCTACCTAAGTTAAATAGCATACAGCTTTTATTGGCCAAAGTCAAGGTTGTGTGTTATTTAACGGGATCCTAGCCCACTAGGAAATTCGATTTCCCGAGTTCTCTACAGAGGGTTAGAGACTTGAAGAAAATAGGGGAGGCTATTATTGAATTTGCAATTTCGTTCAGATACTTAGCCTTACGAGTCTTTCAAAATTATTTCTTCAATATTTTATAATTAGTTGGACTAATATTTGTTATTTTGCTTGTAACAGTTTGACTTGTACCCATAACATCGTGACTTTATAGTTGGACTATAGTTGTCAAGATGACTGGCAAGGGTAATGTCCGCGACATAATCATGGGCGATAATGTCTTCAAAGGGACAAACTTTGCCGACTGGGAAATGAACCTCAAGATAGTGCTTGGGGCTGAGAGGGTACTGTATACTATTCAGAGACCTCTCCCGCCTAAACCCACTGAGCCACTGGAGCTAGAGTTATGGAAGACTCATAGTGATGATTGTGACCAAGCTCAGTCAGTATGCTATGCTGCAATGACACCAGCATTTCAGACGCCAGAACAGGGACTTGGATCCCTATAACATGATGGCAAGATTGCGTGATCTCCACCGCACCAACAAGCGGATGGAGAGGTACGAGCTAGTAAGGAAACTCTTCCGCTCCCGGATGACAGACGGCGCATCAGTTGAGGCCCACGGGACTCAAATGATCGCTGACATAGATGAGTTAGCCAAGATGGGCATTGTCTTGGAGGCAGAGTTGACGATTGATATGCTATTACAATCGCTACCCGATACTTGGAAACAAATCATCATCAACTATAAGTTGATGGACACTGACGACACTCTTGGAGAGTTTGTTGTCCGTGCTGAAGGAGTCCGAAAAGGAACTCCTAAAGGGGAGCAAGAGTGAGGCGCATTATGCATCGACCTCTCATGCGCCAAGGGCTGGGCCCAAGGCAATTGGAGGTGCGAGGAAGAAGAAGTTCAAGAACAAGGTAAAGGCAAGTCGACACAAAGACTTCTGGGAAGCCAAGGAAAAAAATCTCAAGATGTCTGCCTCAACTGCGGCAAGAGGGGTCACTGGAAACGTGACTGCCGAATGGGCAAAGGGCAGAGGGAGGATATCAAGGCTGGCAAGGCTATCGCCTCTTGGTATGTTTGTTATTGAGATAAATATGAATACTTCTAGTTTTAAAAATGGGATTTTTGATTCTGGTTGTGGTGCTCATATTTGTACTGATGTGCAGGATCTGCAGAATAGCAGGGTGCTGGCATCGGGGGAGATGGATCTACGGGTCGGAAACGGAACACCTGTTGCTGTTTTTGGCCGTAGGGACTTTTGTTTTAGAACTGCCCTCATGGCATGTACTTAAACTTTTGAACTGTTATTTTGTACCTAGTTTAACTAGGAATATTATATCTGTATCCTTGTTAACCCAGCAGGGTTTCACTTTTGTATTCAGAAACACTGGGTGTTATTTATAAAAAATGATGCAGAAATTTGCACAGCTGTTGCAAATAACGGTCTTTATATTTTGAATATAAATGAATCTCCTAAAATGACAACAAAAGACTCAAAAGGAGTAATCTAAAAGATGAAGCTTATATGTGGCATTGTCGTCTAGGACACATCAACAAGACTCGCATATCCACACTTTCGAAGAGTGGGTACTTGGACGAATTTGATCCCAATTCATATGACGTCTGCGAATATCTCTTTTAGGCAAAATGCCTAAATCACCTTTAGCGGTAAAGGTGAACGTGCCACAGAACTGTTGGCTCTCGTTCATACTGACGTATGTGGGCCCATGTCTAGCCAGGCTAGAGGTGGATTTCACTACTTCGTAACCTTCACAGATGATGCATCTCGTTACGGTTATGTGTATCTTATGAGACACAAGTCGGAAACTTTTGAGAAATTCAAAGAGTTTCGACCACGAAGTGGAGAAACAAACTGGGAAGAGTATAAGACATTACGGTCAGACCGTGGTGGCGAATACTTAAGTTATGAGTTTCAAGATTACTTGAAAGAATATGGTATTCTTTCACAGTGGACTCCTCCTGGAACACCGCAATTAAACGGTGTGTGTCCGAACGGAGAAACCGCACCTTGTTAGACATGTAAGGTCAATGATGAGTCGCACTGAGCTACCAATATCCTTCTGGGGATACGCATAATTAATTAAACAGTGCTATACTTATTTTGAATAAGGTACCGTCGAAGTCTGTTGAACAGACTCCACATGAAATATGGACAGGAAGGAAACCAGGTGGTTTCTCTTTCCTGAAGATTTGGGATGCTGGGCATATTTTAAACGTTTGGAAGGTACCAAACTTGAACCCAAATCTGAAAATGCCTTTTCGTAGGATATCCTAGGGAAACCAAAGGATATTACTTCTATCACACACAAGAGAACAAAGTAAGTATTTGTGCTCTACAAGCATTTTTTCTTGAGAAGGATTTTAAAGTGCAAGTGGTAAGTGGGAGGAAAAGTGGGAAGGAAAGTAGAACTCGATGAAGATCGTAGTGACTGTTCCTGGCAATGAATCAACGACGGAACAAGAACAGACCGTCCGGGATGAGTCTGTACCACAAACTTCACATACACAATGACCGCGTAGGTCGGAGAGTCAGAACAGTACCTGAGAGGTATGGGTTCCTGATCTCACCTCATGTAGATATTAATCTTATTGAGGATAATGAGCCGGCTACGTATGAGGAAGCGATACAAAATATCGATTCCGATTTATGGCAAGAAGCCATGAAGTCCGAGATGGATTCCATGTACGCCAACCAAGTTTGGACACTGGTTGATGCACCAGAAGGCGTAAAGCCTATTGGATGCAGATGGATCTTCAAGAAGAAGACCGACATGGATGGCAACGTACAAACGTACAAAGCTAGGCTTGTAGCGAAGGGGTATCGTCAACAATATGGTATTGATTATGACGAAACCTTCTCACCCGTTGCCATGATTAAATCCATTCGGATAATGCTTGCAATAGCTGCATATTTCGATTACGAGATATGGCAGATGGACGTTAAAACCGCTTTCCTTAACGGAACCTTTTGGAGGATGTTTATTGCAACAGCCTGACGGTTTTATCGTACCTAGACTTGCAAACAAGGTTTGTAAGTTAAATCGATCCATTTATGGATTGAAGCAAGCATCACGGTCATGGAATCAGAGTTTTGATGAGATCATAAAAGAATATGATTTCGTGCAAAACGCAGATGACCCTTGTGTATACAAGAAGGTTGTGGGAGAGCACTTACTTTTATTGTCCTTTATGTCGACGGCGACGTATTGCTTATAGGCAATGACATTCCCATGCTAACGTCGGTGAAAGCTTGGCTTTCATTAAAATTCTCCATGAAAGATCTGGGAGAAGCAGCCTTTATTCTTGGAATAAAGATCTACCGGGATAGATAGATCTAGAAAGCTGCTTGGACTTTCCAGAGTACATACATTGATAAAATGTTGAAGCGATTAACATGGAATAATCCAAGAGGGATTGGTTCCGATGGTACGTGGTACCTCTCTGTAAGGACATGTGTCCTAAGACTCAGGAAGAGAGAGACAACATGAGTCGGATACCGTTCGCCTCGGCAGTCGGATCGATCATGTATGCCATGATATGTACACGACCTGATGTCTCATATGCTTTGAGCATGTGCAGTCGCTATCAGACCGATCCAGGTGAAGGTCACTGGATAGCAGTTAAGAATATCCTTAAGTATCTTAAACGAACTAAGGATGATTTCTTAATTATGGAGGAGGAGAACTTGCGGTATCTGGGGTATACCGATGCAAGTTTCCAAAACCGACAAGGATGACTACAAGTCGCAATCCGGGTACATTTTTGTTTGAATTAACGGAGCAGTGAGCTGGAAATCTTCCAAGCAAGATACTGTTGCCGATTCAACAACAGAAGCGGAGTACATCGTTGCATCTGAAGCAGCAAATGAGGCAGTTTGGATCCGAAAGTTCCTAATCGGATTAGGAGTAGTTCCGTTATGGTATCATGGAGCCATGGTTAAGCATGAGATACTTTATGTTAAATTTGGGTAAAATTGATTGAAGCATGTTCTTGTGAAATTTGATGAATGAGTATGCTTATATGTATGTAAAATGACATAATATGAAATCAATTTATGAAAAATGCATTGGATGATTTTTTCCCCAAATCATGCCTTGGCCGAATGTGTTGCTACTTGGAGTGGATTGGAATTTTTTGTGTTTAAGATCATTGGATGACTTAGAACGTATACGGGACGTAGATTAGTAATTCAATCGAATTGAAAAACAAATCGACACAAAAAAACTCACCTTGGCCGAATGTTAATGGACATGTAAAGGAGTTTATTTTTTGTTAAAATTAATGTTGGACATTTATTTTGAAAAATAGATGATTAATAAATTAAATGGGTATTTTTGAAATATTGGTTTAATATATTAATCTTGGTTTTACACTTTAATTAATTGGACTTTAATGTTTGGAATATTAAAATTTAATTAATGGGCTTATTGGTGAATTGGCCTTTTAATATTGTATTTTGGCATAATGGGCTTGGTTGGACCAAGTAGACTTGGGCCAAAAGGATTGGATCCATTTGGGCCTAAATCACTCCATTAAGTCCAAATATAATATAATGGGCTTTAAAAATTTAATTGGGCCTTATGGGCTTAAAATTGGTTTTGTGGCATTTAGGGTGATTCCTTATTTGGGCTTGGTAATTGGTTTGACCCACATTGACAAAGCTCAAGCCTTAATAAATCAATTGAAAGCCCATTTGACTTTAATTAAATTAAACATTGGATGTTAGTTGGGCTTTGAGACCCAATGAGATTAGATTTAAAATCTAAGTCTTTAAAGCACATTAAAAGTGTAAACATTTAATTTGGAATTAAATAATTGAATAGTATTGAATACGAATTAAATTAGATTTAATAAGTAGTTCGATATAATTCGCGAATTCGTACCTTATGTATTTATTCTCAATCGAGTTGGACTCGCGCAAAATCAAACCGTTGTTTGAACATTGGATGATCACTTAAACAAAGACTAATTAATTGGATTAGATTGGTTGTAAAAGGCATGTCTTGTTTGAATATATATGTATGTGATGAATGAATAGTGTATATCGGATGGATATTAGAAGGGAAATGGTAATTTTAGAAATTATTGTAAATTGGAATTAATAAATTGGACCTGCGTGTCCAGCCTTATCTCTTTATCTCTTGTATTCTCTTCTCACCTAATTCCCCTCAATGTAAATGAGGTTTCTCTTATTGTATTATGTAATTGGGTAAGAGTAGAATAGTGCTAGCGGGGAGAGGAAAGGGAGTGATTTGTTCTAGGAACAAGTTGTTTATATATCCATCCGCATATCACTATTAATTTACTTTACGCGCTTTATGATGTTTTAGAAGCATGCTTAAGGGTGTATGATGATGAGACCTAACAAAGATAAATAAATTGGTTGCCAATTACGCGAAAAATCCCTCAATTTATATTAAGCAAATATCCTTCCATTGAATGATTCTTGTTCAAGATCCGAAGTTGGCATTGGTTTGTTTTTGACCAAAGTCAAGACCTTTGTCAATCAAGGATGTACTTGAATCATGAGAGTTTTGTTGCATATCGGTGTCTTGTCCAAATCGTGATTTTTATTGGCCAAAGTCAAGATCACTTTTTGTCCAATGACATTGATTACGAAACTTTCCTCGTCAATGGGTCCCGCT
Organism: Zanthoxylum bungeanum; assembly: GCA_019454045.1. Lineage (NCBI taxonomy): Eukaryota > Viridiplantae > Streptophyta > Magnoliopsida > Sapindales > Rutaceae > Zanthoxylum > Zanthoxylum bungeanum. The sequence goes on along the minus strand of SKCR01018016.1, from coordinate 128,875 downwards.
TAACTGGAATCACTAGGTTTGTTTTTGGCCAAAGCCAAGGCCTAGATGATTCGGAGGATAGGGTTAGGAATTGGATGAGATCCAATTGATCATAGAGATCTACCTAAGTTAAATAGCATACAGCTTTTATTGGCCAAAGTCAAGGTTGTGTGTTATTTAACGGGATCCTAGCCCACTAGGAAATTCGATTTCCCGAGTTCTCTACAGAGGGTTAGAGACTTGAAGAAAATAGTGGGAGGCTATTATTGAATTTGCAATTTCGTTCAGATACTTAGCCTTACGCGTCTTTCAAAATTATTTCGTCAATATTTTAATAATTAGTTGGACTAATATATTGTTATTTTGCTTGTAACAGTTTGACTGTACCCATAACATCGTTGACTTTATAGTTGGACTATAGTTGTCAAGATGACTGGCAAGGGTAATGTCCGCGACATAATCATGGGCGATAATGTCTTCAAAGGGACAAACTTTGCCGACTGGGAAATGAACCTCAAGATAGTGCTTGGGGCTGAGAGGGTACTGTATACTATTCAGAGACCTCTCCCGCCTAAACCCACTGAGCCACTGGAGCTAGAGTTATGGAAGACTCATAGTGACGATTGTGACCAAGCTCAGTCAGTTATGCTAGCTGCAATGACCCAGCATTTCAGACGCCAGAACAGGGACTTGGATCCCTATAACATGATGGCAAGATTGCGTGATCCACCGCACCAACAAGCGGATGGAGAGGTACGAGCTAGTAAGGAAACTCTTCCGCTCCCGGATGACAGACGGCGCATCAGTTGAGGCCCACGGGACTCAAATGATCGCTGACATAGATGAGTTAGCCAAGATGGGCATTGTCTTGGAGGCAGAGTTGACGATTGATATGCTATTACAATCGCTACCCGATACTTGGAAACAAATCATCATCAACTATAAGTTGATGGACACTGACGACACTCTTGGAGAGTTGTTGTCCGTGCTGAAGGAGTCCGAAAAGGAACTCCTAAAGGGGAGCAAGCGCGAGGCGCATTATGCATCGACCTCTCATGCGCCAAGGGCTGGGCCCAAGGCAATTGGAGGTGCGAGGAAGAAGAAGTTCAAGAACAAGGGCAAGGCAAGTTGACAGTGGCTTCTAGGAAGCCAAGGACAAATCTCGCGACATCTGCCTCAACTGCGGCAAGAGGGGTCACTGGAAACGTGACTGCCGAATGGGCAAAGGGCAGAGGGAGGATATCAAGGCTGGCAAGGCTATCGCCTCTGGTATGTTTGTTATTGAGATAAATATGAATACTTCTAGTTTTAAAAATTGGATTTTTGATTCTGGTTGTGGTGCTCATATTTGTACTGATGTGCAGGATCTGCAGGATAGCAGGGTGCTGGCATCGGGGGAGATGGATCTACGGGTCGGAAACGGAACACCTGTTGCTGTTTTGGCCGTAGGGACTTTTGTTTTAGAACTGCCCTCAGGGCATGTACTTAAACTTTTGAACTGTTATTTTGTACCTAGTTTAACTAGGAATATTATATCTGTATCCTTGTTAACCCAGCAGGGTTACACTTTTGTATTAGAAACACTGGGTGTTATTTATATAAAATGATGCAGAAATTTGCACAGCTGTTGCAAATAACGGTCTTTATATTTTGAATATAAATGAATCTCCTAAAATGACAAACAAAAGGCTCAAAAGGAGTAATCTAAAAGATGAAGCTTATATGTGGCATTGTCGTCTAGGACACATCAACAAGACTCGCATATCCACACTTTCGAAGAGTGGGTACTTGGACGAATTTGATCCCAATTCATATGACGTCTGCGAATCTTGTCTTTTAGGCAAAATGCCTAAATCACCTTTTAGCGGTAAAGGTGAACGTGCCACAGAACTGTTGGCTCTCGTTCATACTGACGTATGCGGGCCCATGTCTAGCCAGGCTAGAGGTGGATTTCACTACTTCGTAACCTTCACAGATGATGCATCTCGTTACGGTTATGTGTATCTTATGAGACACAAGTCGGAAACTTTTGAGAAATTCAAAGAGTTTCGACACGAAGTGGAGAGAAACAACAGGGAAGAGTATTAAGACATTACGGTCAGACCGTGGTGGCGAATACTTAAGTTATGAGTTTCAAGATTACTTGAAAGAATATGGTATTCTTTCACAGTGGACTCCTCCTGGAACACCGCAATTAAACGGTGTGTCCGAACGGAGAAACCGCACCTTGTTAGACATGGTAAGGTCAATGATGAGTCGCACTGAGCTACCAATATCCTTCTGGGGATACGCATTAAACAGTGCTATACTTATTTTGAATAAGGTACCGTCGAAGTCTGTTGAACAGACTCCATATGAATATGGACAGGAAGGAAACCAGGTTTCTCTTTCCTGAAGATTTGGGGATGCTGGGCATATGTTAAACGTTTGGAAGGTACCAAACTTGAACCCAAATCTGATAAATGCCTTTTCGTAGGATATCCTAGGGAAACCAAAGGATATTACTTCTATCACCCACAAGAGAACAAAGTATTTGTTGCTCTACAAGCATTTTTCTTGAGAAGGATTTTATAAATGCAGTGGTAAGTGGGAGGAAAGTAGAACTCGATGAAGATCGTAGTGATACTGTTCCTGGCAATGAATCAACGACGGAACAAGAACAGACCGTCCGGGATGAGTCTGTACCACAAACTTCACATACACAAGGACCGCGTAGGTCGGAGAGAGTCAGAACAGTACCTGAGAGGTATGGGTTCCTGATCTCACCTCATGTAGATATTAATCTTATTGAGGATAATGAGCCGGCTACGTATGAGGAAGCGATACAAAATATCGATTCCGCTTTATGGCAAGAAGCCATGAAGTCCGAGATGGATTCCATGTACGCCAACCAAGTTTGGACACTGGTTGATGCACCAGAAGGCGTAAAGCCTATTGGATGCAGATGGATCTTCAAGAAGAAGACCGACATGGATGGCAACGTACAAACGTACAAAGCTAGGCTTGTAGCGAAGGGGTATCGTCAACAATATGGTATTGATTATGACGAAACCTTCTCACCCGTTGCCATGATTAAATCCATTCGGATAATGCTTGCAATAGCTGCATATTTCGATTACGAGATATGGCAGATGGACGTTAAAACCGCTTTCCTTAACGGAAACCTTTTGGAGGATGTTTATATGCAACAGCCTGACGGTTTTATCGTACCTAGACTTGCAAACAAGGTTTGTAAGTTAAATCGATCCATTTATGGATTGAAGCAAGCATCACGGTCATGGAATCAGCGTTTTGATGAGATCATAAAAGAATATGATTTCGTGCAAAACGCAGATGACCCTTGTGTATACAAGAAGGTTAGTGGGAGAGCACTTACTTTTATTGTCCTTTATGTCGACGACGTATTGCTTATAGGCAATGACATTCCCATGCTAACGTCGGTGAAAGCTTGGCTTTCATTAAAATTCTCCATGAAAGATCTGGGAGAAGCAGCCTTTATTCTTGGAATAAAGATCTACCGGGATAGATCTAGAAAGCTGCTTGGACTCTCCCAGAGTACATACATTGATAAAGTGTTGAAGCGATTCAACATGGAACAATCCAAGAGGGGATTGGTTCCAATGGTACGTGGTACCTCTCTGTCTAAGGACATGTGTCCTAAGACTCAGGAAGAGAGAGACAACATGAGTCGGATACCGTTCGCCTCGGCAGTCGGATCGATCATGTATGCCATGATATGTACACGACCTGATGTCTCATATGCTTTGAGCATGTGCAGTCGCTATCAGGCCGATCCAGGTGAAGGTCACTGGATAGCAGTTAAGAATATCCTTAAGTATCTTAAACGAACTAAGGATGCTTTCTTAATTTATGGAGGAGGAGAACTTGCGGTATCTGGGTATACCGATGCAAGTTTCCAAACCGACAAGGATGACTACAAGTCGCAATCCGGGTACATTTTTTGTTTGAATAACGGAGCAGTGAGCTGGAAATCTTCCAAGCAAGATACTGTTGCCGATTCAACAACAGAAGCGGAGTACATCGCTGCATCTGAAGCAGCAAAGGAGGCAGTTTGGATCCGAAAGTTCCTAATCGGATTAGGAGTAGTTCCGTTAGCAGCTGAGCCCGTTCCATTGTATTGTGACAATAAGGGGCTATAGCACAGGCTAAGGAACCAAGGTCTCATCAACGGTCCAAGCATGTTCTTCGACGTTACCATCTGATTCGGGAGATTATACATCGTGGCGATGTAAAAGTCGAGAAGGTCACATCAGATGACAACATTGCAGATCCGCTGACGAAGGCTGTTCTTCAGCAAGTTTTTGAACGACACATACATAGTTCGGGTATTAGATGCTTGAGTGACTGGCTATAGGCCAAGTGGGAGATTGTTAGACATTATGTCCCATAGCGTCACTGTTTGTAAATGATATTGTATTATTGTACAAAATTAACTATGTGATAATGAAATTGCCTTTTGCCGTTTTGTAATATTATTTACTTTGATATATAAATGGCGAAAGTCCATATGATTAATACCGGATTGAGATGATATGAGACAGTATCAATCCATAAAGGTTTAATCATTAAATATCCCTAGTCGGAGTATTATCGAGATCGGACATCGATAATGCGGAATAGACTAGTATTGCGCTTGTGCACGTTGTGAGGGCACAACGGCATAGTTCTCATATATTTAAGTATTGGATACTTATGCAAGTGCGATAGGAGGTTGTGTTTTACCGATGGTACGGAAAACAGCTTCGCTCTGGATAGACCCCGCGGAATCCCATTGGTAGTATGTCTGCGTGTCTATGGGAGGCCGCATCAGGGTAGGTGTATATGGTCTTAACCTGAGACTTACATCGCTAGTACTTGCGACAATCGGTAAACTTTGGTTTTGGTGGTTGGGGACCTTAACCGGTTCTGTGTACACCTCTTCTGGGTTTATCGAGAATCGTAGTGTACTGGATGTGATGTCGAGATGGAAGTATCACTTCAGACATATGGAGGTGATGATCACGCAGGACACAGAACTAGTACTCTATAAAAGGTTGCAACCGTCGGGACAATATGACCAGGTCAGGATTGTCCGATTTAAAGAGACTAGTTGCTTGATGTCCGATATATGTTTCGTACGGGGCAGACACATTTCCAGCCCCAGGCCTAACATGTGATCGTCCGATACTGGATCGATGTACGCAATACTACGGTATACTACGCTTGATATAGATCTAATATTCCAGTAAGAATATTTCTGGAGAATTGGGTAGGCATGGCGCTTTGCTAGAAGCCAACCTTGTCTTGTGAATCGGTAAGAACGTAGTGCGAGGTACGTACGTGTTCGGATTATCCGACGACCGTATTTACTGCCAACATATCCGGAGATCTCTTGGGTCGCTTCCTGAAGATTCACCTATGATATTTGATTCGGACTTAATTAATCTTGGATTAATTGCGGAGAAACTTTATCTTGGATAAAGTGCCTTATTTAGAGAGAGAACGATTAATTAGAATTAATCGATAAAATTATTATATTCGATATAATAATCGAAATTCGATTTCGACGCGAAATTAAAATTAGATTTTAATTCAGGCAAACGAGTTAATTTAGAATTAATTCGTTAGCGACGTAAATAATAATTTCGCTAGGCGCAATTATTTATTTAAATTCGATTTAATTAACGTCGCGACGTAAGTTCGGTATTTCGGAAATATCGAACCCGAACGCGTGAGTGCACGTGGGCCCACTTTCATTTGGAAACGTGTGGGGCCCACATGACACATGTCATTATATGCATTATTTAATTACTAATACATTGCATGGTGATAGTGTACAATACACTCAATGGTTTTGCATGGAGTTTGAGTGTTTGACACTCTAAGCCATTGCATGATTTGTGTCATAAGTTTATTATTAATTTAATAAATATTATGGCATAAATATAAATTGATTTTTTGTAACAAAGATCAATATAACTCTCCTCTCTCTCTCACAATGCCGTGACTTCCATTAGGGCAAAGAAGATTTGATTTTCTTTTCTCCATTTGCTAGCACATTGAAGGATCAAAGGAGGTGATAGGGAAACCATCAAAGAGCTTGGAATACACAAAGCTTGGAGCTTCAACTCTTCTTCCTCCCTTGGCCGAAACTTGAAGCTTGGAGATTCAAAGATTTTCTTCATCACTTCTCATCACAAAAGCTTTGTAAGTATGATTCCGCCATACTTCATCTTTTAATATATATATTCATTGTTGTATTTCATATGCTTAATCTTTCCTTGGGACATATAATAGAAACCAACAATCTTCATGTTTACCCTTCAGCTTGCGGGTGACTGACTCTACCTAATCCCTGACTTTCTGCAATTCTGCCTGAGACCCGGCTACTCTTCCCATGGCATACTCTGCCATGTCATCATCAAAAACAGGGATCTCATCACTCACCCTATTCGGAGGCTCCTCACGCCTGATATTCTCATTGCTTTCTATTCCCCCTTCGCGGGGCACTGCTAGACTGGCCACGACGGTGGCTAAAGCTTGCAACTGCTCAGTAATCTTAGTGATGTTGGTCTCTAATGGGTCAATGCGGGAAACCTCATTATCTGACTCACTCATGTTTGCCAACTATTTTTTGACGAGTCTTCCCTCTTCTCTAACCCAACGGATATCTATGATGGCTTTTGAAACTATTAGTTAGCATGATGCGTGTATGCGTACGATGCATGAGATATATAAGATACATGTGGTTATCAACACAGAATATATCCTTCCGACCTTATTTCTTCCACACTCGTGGTAAGTCCATTTCTGTCCTAGGTATGACTTATTTTATGCACCAATGTGGGATACACAAAATCGCTCTCTCTAATGCTACGGGGTGAACCTTGGTCACTTTAGTCCCTTTCCATCAATAACAGACAAAGACCGCCCATTTATAATACTGACTAAGCCTATTATGGGGATCGTGTCATTGTCTAGAAACGATGAATTGGGCTTTCAGCAACCGCGATCAAGGGGATGAACTTGGAGGTATCAAAGAGTATACAAATATGTCGCAACAAGGTGTATCCTTCCTGGATGAAAGCCAGTGTGGATATCGGACTCATGCTTCTAGCATATTTGGATCATGTTTGGATATCTAAACACATCAAGGTTTTCATACAAGTTGGCCCGTTATCATTTCAAAGTATTCAATCATTCTATTGTGAGGTGCAAACTTGTCCTAGTTGAAAAGGCCCAATATGTTTACACTTTTATGATAAGGTCGCTAAACAGCATCAAATGATAGGGGGCCCAAACACAAAGTGGCCCATCGTCATTTTGAAAACTTTTGGCCCAATCATCATAAGATATAAACTCGTCCCAGTTTAAATGGCTCAACAAGTTCGTACCTTATGACGAGAAGTCCAAATGGATCCAAATGATGATGGTCCCAAACATAAGCATAAATGGGTAGCTTTTATAGGATACACGACTATGGTTCATATGTGGGCTTACGGGGGCATGGATAAAGGCTCCCGTCGGCGAAAGGGTTGCCTACAACTAGGTCTCCCCACTCAAGGGTTCGAGCGACCAAATGAGCATACTTTTTTTATACCCTAAGGTACGTACCGACGAGTGATGATGCCATATAACAATCTTCCGCTTCGAGCAAAAATGACTTCATGATACATGACGCCATCAAGGTAAAAAAGGGTATGCAAAATATATGAGACAAAGTTAACTAAAGCAAAAACCACAGACATTACAAGATATTATTTCGGGGCCGATTCTCTATCCCCAGTGGAGTCGCCAGACTGTAGGGAGATTGGGCGACGTTGTCTGAGCTCGCGGCCCGTCAGGAGTACGGAGTAGCCCGCGAGAGACTAAACCGGAGAATAAATGAGTCGCCACCCAATGTGAACTGGGAAATGATTTAAGGCTGCATTCACCCCTCGCAAGGGAAGACCTCAAACCATTGGGTTCGGAATGGTTCCTTACTTATACTAATTATAATGAAAAGATTTATGCAATAATGTAACCAAGTCTTATGCAACACACGCAAGATAAATAACACACAAGTTTGCACACCCATAAACGTAAATAAAAAATGAATGCACATGTATAATTCCATAAACATATTAAACAAAGAAGCACGAGAATGTAGATAAATAATAACAATAAAAGCATTAATAATAAAGAGAGATAATTAAGTATGTAATGCAACAGAAATAACTAAAGAGGCAAGCATGCACAAATATGATAAAAAGGGGTCTGTCCACTGTAGGCGCGTTTATGTAGCGTTCGGAAACGCGTTCGAATGGTATGGGATATGATGCATGGTAAAACAGAATACATGCGTTCGAGTAGTGTCCAGGGACACGTTTGAACAGGATAAGGCCAAATACATGCGTTCGAGTAGCGTTCGCAAACACGTTCGAATGAAGTGAGGCAGAATGCATACGTTCGTGTAGCATTCGTGAACGCGTTCAAACGGGACGTGATATTATGCATGGCAAGACAGAATGTGGCGCGGTAAAATACCGTGGTAAGGCTACCCTCGAGCATTTCTTGTAAATGAAGGACCTTTAATCCGACGTAATTAGCCCATGCGCACTAAATAACAATGCATAAGTAGATAAAGAAACAATAAGAAATAAATAACAAAATAAGAAAATAGATGCGACCAAGAAACTTGGTCGACATCTATATGGGACCTCATATGCCCGATTGAACGTATTTCACATCCAATCAAATGTACTTCATTCGGCGCGGCAAATTATTGTGGTAAGGGCTGCCCTTAGGCATTTCCCTCAAACGGAGGACCTTTAATCCGACGTAATTAGCCCGTGCGCTTAATTAACGATGCATAAATAAATAAATGAAATAACATGCAGAACTTAAATAACATAATGATAAAAGAGATGCGACCAAGAGACTTGAACGATATCTATATGGGACCTCGTATACCCGATTGAGCGTATTTCACATCCAATCAAGTGTACTTCATCCAGCGCGGAAAAATTTTATGGTAAAGGCTGCCCTTAGACATTTTCCTCAAACGGGGGACCTTTAATCCGACATAATTAGCCCATGCGCACCAAATAACAATACATAAATAAATAAAGAAACAATAAGAAACGAACAACAAAATAAGAAAAGAGATGCGACCAAGAGACTTGGCTGACATCTATATGAGACCTAGTATGCCCGATTGAATGTATTTCACATCCAATCAAGTGTACTTCATCCAGCGCGGTAAAATATTGTTGTAAAGGCTGCCCTTAGGTATTTCCCTCAAACGGGGGACCTTTAATCCGACGTAATTAGCCCATGCGCCCTAAATATCAATGCATAAGTAAATAAACAGAATAATATACAGAAAGTAAATAACAAAATAATAAAAGAGATGCGACCAAGATACTTGACCGACATCTATATGGGACCTCGTATGCCCGATTGGACATATTTGACATCCAACCAAGCATACCTCATCCGGCGTGGCAAAATATTATGGTAAAGGCTGCCCTTAGGCATTTCCCTCAAATATGGGACCTTTAATCCGATATAATTAGCCCATGCGCACTAAATAACTATGCATAAATAAATAAAGAAACAATAAGAAATGAATAACAAAATAAGAAAAGAGATGCGACCAAGGCCGACATCTATATAAGACCTCGTATGCCCGATTGAATGCATTTAACATCCAATCAAGTGTACTTCATCCGGCGCGGTAAAATATCATGGTAAAGGCTGCTCTTAGGCATTTCCCTCAAACGGGGGACCTTTAATCCAACGTGATTAGCCCATGCGCACTAAATAACATTGCATAAGTAAATGAAGAAACAATACACAGAAAATAAATAACGGAACAGTAAACACAAACAATGAATTAACACAAAAATTAAATAACAAAATGAAACACGTGCATGAAAGTTTCTCAAGCGGTACGTGGATTTGTATCCCAAGTACGAACCACACTATCGTCCATTCGGATTCGGCTACAAAATTTATGTATGGGTTTCCATCTGATATACCGCAAGAGATATCACGATCATTAACCCAATGCACATAAAAATAGACGTGAAATATAATGATGCATGTGAGGGGATAATAATAAATAACCGAAAAGATAAATAAATAATAGTAAAGGGTGCCATCAGGTCTTACCTTTTAAGTTGCTTCTCGGAAGTGCGTTACCCCATCGCCGGAAGGGTTAATGCTCCGTCACTTTTCTGGTTCCCTAGTTAAATATTTTATTCATCGTTTCGCTGTGTTGAGCCGCTGATTTCTCAATATTCTTCGCTGTTTCGACTGCATTTTTGGGGACTTTTTTATCTCGGTTTTGGCTAGTGTTTTGGTCTCGGTTTGGGTTGTTCTAAGGGACTGTTTTGGGGATACTTTTGTTCACTGTTTTGTTTGATTATGGGGACTATTTTAGGGTATCTAGGGCAGCTGTTTTAGGTCAGTGAGGGCATTAGGGGTTGCTTGCCTTTGTGTATTTTGTTTGTGCGCTGGAGGGCTGGTTTATGCGTGGCTAAGGTGTGAGAAAAGTGAGCCCTATGTTACCATGAGTTGTTGAGTATGGCTTCTTTTTGGTCGGTTAATGGGGGTTTATTTATAACGACTAGGTGGGGTTAATGTGTGAATGCCGTGAGTGGCTTATGAGGACGTGTGTCTTTAGTTGCTGGATCTTGTGGGGTGCGTTGATGAGGGGTTGTTTGTGTTTGTTTGAAACTGGCTTGTGTAAAGTGTCGGTCTTGTGTGGTGGCAGTTTGTCTTATATATCTTTGTTTATTTTTTGATCGGTTAATGGAGGTAATGGCTGCATGTGTGTGGCATGTGGTTGAGAGAGAGAGTAGTAGGTGAGAGATAATGGAGTCTGCTTATGAGATAATGGAGTCTCTACAAGGCATGTTTGGCAAACCCTCTGATCAAGCTAAACATGAAGCAGTCAAGAAAGTCATGAACTGCAAAATGAAAGCTGGAACTCCTGTTCGTGAGCATGTGCTAATGATGATTAGTACTATTCATGAGGCAGAAATCAATGGGGCTACCATAGATGAAGGCACTCAAGTGGGCATGATTTTAGAAAGCCTTAGCCCACAATTTCTTCAGTTCAAAAGCAATTACTTCATGAATAAGTTGAGTTATAATTTGACTGAATTGCTAAACGAACTCACTACTTTTGAGTCTATTTCTGTGGAGAAGAAAGGAGAAGCAAATGTTGTTGAACCTTCTAACTCTAACTCTTCTCTTAAGAAGAGAAAGAGAAATAAGAATAAAGGTAAGAGTTCAGGAACTGAGAAAACAGCATGGAACAACAGCAAAAAGAACAAGCCAAACAACAGTCAAGGAAATAAGAATAGCTCCACCCAGAAAAAACCAAAAGGAAAATGTTTCCATTGTGGAATTGATGGGCATTGGAAGAGAAACTGCAAGAAGTATCTCGAAGAGCTGAAACAGAAAAAGAAAGGCAAATTAGATTTACTTGTTACTGAATCTTGTTTAGTTGAAAATGATTTATCACCCTGGATAATTGATTCAGGAGCGACTAATCATATTTGTTGTTTCTTACAGATGCTTGATTCTTACACAAGACTTGCTGATGGGGACTTTACTTTGAGAGTTGGAAATGGCGCTTTAGTTTCAGCATCAGCAGTTGGACAAATAAAACTTTATGTTGAGAACAATAATTTTTTATTTTTGAATAATGTTTATTTCATACCGGGGTTTACTAGAAACCTCATTTCAGTTTCTCGACTTTATGAACAATGTTATTCAGTTTCTTTTGATAATAAATCAGTTGTTATTTCAAGAAATGGTTTGAATATTTGTTCTGGTTTTATTGAAAATGGGCTCTATGTAATAAGACCCAATTTTAATTCATTATTGAATGCTGAAATGTTCAAAGTTGCATTGCCAAAAACAAAGAAGCAAAAAATTTCTCACACTGATAACACATATCTATGTCACCTAAGACTTGGTCATATAAATCTTGACAGGATAAATAGGCTTGTAAAGGATGGTCCTTTAAGAGAACTAAATGTTGGTACTCTACCAGTCTGTGAATCATGTCTTGAAGGTAAGATGACAAAGAGGCCTTTCTCTGCAAAAGGCAATAGGGCCCAAGAACCACTGAAGCTTATACATTCAGATGTTTGTGGACCTATGTCTACACAAGCAAGAGGTGGTTATGAGTACTTCGTTACTTTTGTTGATGATTACTCAAGATATGGTTATGTTTACCTAATGAGACATAAGTCTGAAACTTTTGGAAAGTTTAAAGAATTCCAAATCGAAACGGAAAAACAATTAGGTAAATCAATCAAGTGCCTTCGATCAGATCGAGGAGGTGAATACCTTGATAATGAATTCAAAGATCACCTATTAGAGTATGGGATTTTATCCCAACTAACTGCACCTGGTACACCTCAGCAAAATGGTGTAGCTGAGAGGAGAAATCGAACTTTACTCGACATGATTCGTTCCATGTTGAGTTATTCTTCACTTCCAAAATCGTTTTGGGGGTATGCTATACAAACAGCAACCTACATTTTGAATGTAGTTCCATCTAAGTCAGTACCCAGAACACCTTTAGAGTTATGGAGTGGCCACAAACCCAGTTTGAGTCACTTTCGTATATGGGGGTGCCCAGCATATGTGCTAATGGGTAAGACAACAAAATTAGAAATGCGTTCTGAAGTTTGTTTCTTTATAGGATATGCAAAAGGCAAAAGGGGAGGTGTGTTTTATAATCCTCGAGATAATAAGGTGTTTGTATCGACAAATGCCACGTTTCTTGAGAATAATTATATGACAGACTTCAAACCTCAAAGTAAGATAGTCTTGGAGGAATTAAAATCTGATGAGATCAGTCAACAACCTACTAGGATTGTTGTTCCATAAAGCAAGGAGACCACGTCTTCGAGTCAGAACATCTTACCAGCTCGTCGTAGTGGGAGGATAGTACGACTACCTTCTCGATATAGACAAGATGGTGAAGCACAAGTTGCTATCACTGATGATGGAAAAGATGACCCATTAACATATAGATGTGCAATGGAAGATCATGACAAAGAGAAATGGCTTGAGGCTATGAAACTTGAGATGGAATCCATGAATTCCAACTCAGTCTGGGAGCTTGTAGATCTACCTGAAGGAGTAAATCCTATAGGGTGCAAATGGATCTACAAAAGAAAGAGGGGAGTGGACGGTAATGTAGAGACATTTAAAGCAAGGCTAGTGGCAAAAGGGTTATACCCAAAAAGAAGGAGTTGACTATGAGGAAACGTTTTCACCAGTAGCCATGCTGAAGTCCATTCGAATCTTGCTTTCCATTGCTGCTCATTATGATTATGAAATTTGGCAGATGGATGTCAAGACAGCCTTTTTGAATGGCTATCTTGAAGAGACCATCTATATGGAGCAACCATAAGGTTTTATTAGCAAGGACGAAAAGCAAAAGGTTTGCAAGTTGCAAAGGTCTATCTATGGACTTAAGAAAGCGTCCAGATTTTAATACATGAGATTTGATGAGGCGATCAAATCTTATGGCTTTATCCAAAATCCTGATGAATCTTATGTTTATAAATTCATCAAGGACAAGCGAGTGGTCTTTCTAATACTTTATGTTGATGATATTCTACTTATTGGGAATAATGTAGAACTATTATCAGACGTAAAGGCTTGGCTAGCTGAACAATTCCAAATGAAAGATTTGGGAGAAGCAAGTTATATTCTTGGGATCCATCTTATTAGAGATCGCAAGAAAAATGTGCTAGCTCTGTCTCAGGCATTGTATATTGACAAGATGCTTGTTAGATATTCAATGCATAACTCCAAGAAAGGTAACTTACCTTCCCGTCTTGGAGTTGTTCTTTCTAAAAGGCAGTGTCCTTCGACACCCCAAAAGGATAAAGATATGAGACGGATTCCATATGCATCGGCAGTAGGGAGCTTGATGTATGCTATGTTATGCACAAGACCTGATATATGCTATGCAGTGGGAATAGTTAGTCGTTTTCAATCAAATCCAGGATTAGATCATTGGGTAGCAGTTAAGCATATTCTCAAATATCTACGGAGAACGAGGAACTATATGCTTGTTTATTCTGGCAGGGATTTGATTCCGATTGGATATACTGATTCTGATTTCCAATCAGATACAAATGATCGAAAGTCGATATCTGGATCAGTATTCACTCTTGGTGGGGGAGCTATAGTTTGGAGAAGCATCAAACAATCATGTGTTGCTGATTCAACTATGGAAGCCGAATATGTGGCTGCTTGTGAAGCTGCCAAAGAAGCGGTTTGGCTCCGAAAGTTTTTTACCGATCTGGAAGTGGTTCCAGATATGGACAAGCCATTGTCACTTTATTGTGATAATAGTGGTGCAGTGGCTAATTCCAAAGAACCAAGAAGCCACAAGAGATCAAAACATATTGAGCGGAAATATCATGTGATTAGGGACATTGTGCAACGCGGAGACGTGGCTGTTCTGAAGATTCCATCTGCAGAGAATCTAGCCGATCCTTTTACCAAGACGCTGCCTGCAAAGAGTTTTGAGGGGCATCTAGAAGGATTGGGGATTAGAGACATGTCTCATTTGCTTTAGGCAAGTGGGAGTTTGTTGGGATTTGTATGCCCGACAAGCAAATATGTTCGAAACATGATTGATTAATAAATTTGTGATTCTATTTTATTCCATGTATGCATTTTGATTTGCTTTATAAAATTCATGAAAATTCCGTGATTATTTATGTAGCTTTAAATTAAACATATATGTGTATGTAAAATGTTACATGCATATACGCATGGATAAAATTTAAAGAGTAATAATCAAATTTTGTCCATGACTATGATTTGAAGTTGGGAATCTTCAAATCCAAAGTCATGAATACAGTTCATTCCATTATGAATGGTATAGTTCTATCCAGACTATATTATGTAGAGACATAAAAATGAATGTATTTTATATAATAAGATTATATTGGACAGGACCAGATAAAATTGAAAAGTTCTAATAATTTCCGTTAAATAAAGAACATCAATTTTATCATAATGATGGTCATATATGTGATGATCTTAATTCATTATATTTATCAGACTCCATATCATATTAATTTGTTCTTTAATTTACTCGGTATGGTTTTGTATTTATTACATTTCGTAAACCTTGTATTTTGGGAATGAGTTGA
Source organism: Zanthoxylum bungeanum (assembly GCA_019454045.1). Taxonomy (NCBI): domain Eukaryota; kingdom Viridiplantae; phylum Streptophyta; class Magnoliopsida; order Sapindales; family Rutaceae; genus Zanthoxylum; species Zanthoxylum bungeanum. Next base: position 113,711 of record SKCR01018016.1, on the reverse strand, counting down.
ATAAATAGCTGGGAATGCTAATCTGATATAATGAAATCTGTTCATAAGATTCCTTTGTTTGTTGGTTCAGGACCTGAACGATTAGCGCACAAATTCATAAAAGTTATGAATTAATTGTTCACTTGAGAACTAATGGAAGTCAAGGATAAAGATGTAATTGGAGAGGTTAACGGATTTTTTATACCTAGCTCCTTTACGAATCTGTTATGGAGGATCACTACATAGGTAATGACTATATCAATGGACGAATACTTTGAGTAATTAATTCTATAATTCTGAGAGTGCAATTCTGGGTATTTAGTGGAGTTACTCCAGAATTAATAATTTCGTTTGATTAATAAAAGAGTTTATAATTAATCGACGAAATTATTGGAGCTTAGAATTATAGGTCCATCGGTCCCCTCGCCGTCTTCTATCACTGTTCGAACGATTATAATTGCGAAGAAAAATAGTTGTGAATTATTTAAAATAATTATGAATTTTTTACACTCTAATTATTCCATATAGCTCATGTTTGGAAATTATGACAATGTTTGTCTTAATATATTTATTAATAGATAATGTATCTATTTATTAAATTATGAAAATTAATATTTATTTAATTTGATTAATTAAATTTTAATTTAATGAGATAATATTTTCAAAAGTTGAAAATTTTAAAAAATTGTTTTTTAATGATTATCTTTGATAATTTAGAGGATAAATATCAAAGGATTTTATTTTTTATTTTATTTGAAAATTAAAATTAATAATATCCTTAATGGATTTGCTTGATAAGAATTTGATTTTGATCAAAGTTAATCAATTCAAAAAATAAAAAATAAAAATCCATATGCTATAACAATAAAAAGAAAACGTGAGCTATTAAAAGTTTGGTTTTTGAGTTTTGAGATTCTGATAAAAAAATCAAAGAACAACAACAAACAAAATCAAAGGCTGTAAAGAGAAAATAAAGGGAAATAGTTTTCTTTTATTTTTCTTAAGTTTGATTTTGAGAAAATGAAAAGAAAACAGCATCCAGGATTCGTCTCATGTGCTGAGTAAACGGATCCTTAATAAATTAGAGTATTCTTCGTTATTGCTTACACGCCCACACGTGCCGTTGGAGGTGAGGAGATAGACGAGGAAGATCATGGTTCAAAGAATCGATTTACAAAGATATTCAGATCTGCAGGTATATTTCTTACTTCAGTTCTAAATAATTTTATTATTAATATACTAGAAAATACGGATCCGGTTTTGATTGTTCATGTATGAAAAAATATTTTTTTCTTTCCTGTTACAAAAATTACGATTTCCGCTGCGCATGAACTCTGAAAACCAACATTATTTACTATATAGCATTTGCTTTTCAAGATATGATATACACATATATACACAGGCATTATTTCTTTAATTTTTTATAATATTTATTTCGATAAAATAAAGTAAATATGATATTGTAGATATAATCAACACTCTAAATTGTTAACATGTGCATACTAAGTTAGAAACCCGGCTTAAACCCGAACATGATCCAAATATCGAAAATTTGGGTTTCAAATTCATCCTTTTTTTTTGAAATCGTTGAAAATCTCACCGCCAACCCACCCCTTACGGGCTTAAACGGAGTAGGTAAAATCTCTGGTTGTCCAAGGCTCTTATAAGAAACGCACTCTCTGAATTCGAACCCAACATCTCAAGGTGAGATCCCGAGCCTTACACCAAACCACATCACTTGAAGACTCAAATTCATCTTTTATAACTGATTATACGATACTTTTTTCTTTTAATATCGAATCTAATGAAAACTAACAAAACACTAAGAATTAAATATAATACTCAAACCAAGTGAAAAAAGTTCAAAATAAATACAATTTGTGTAATAGGTTTTTTCATTATTTAATTTAATTTATGGGTTTTAATATGTAAGTTCGGTTTGTTAGCGACATAGTCGCATAATAGATTTTGATGATGCAACAAGAGTGAAGACTTCGACGTGCTTTAACGGACATTACAAAAAGATGATAATGAAGTCAAAATATTGATGAAGAGCTAAAATAAGTTACATGATGATCAAAAGAGCAAAGATGATAAAGAGGTAAAAAGAAGATGAAAAAGTCAAAGAATGAGCTAAGCAAGATGAAGATCAAAATAATGATTAAGAACTAAAACTAATTGTAAGTGAGTTTATTCAAATGTTTCAAACCTCTTAGGAATCATACATTTGCATCACTTGCATTTAAAATGGCTTAGAATGCTAAAAGAATCATTTGCACTTTATTTGCACCAAAATGAACTTCAATGCACAAGTGCATCGGTAAATGATCTTCTAAAAACTAGAAAACGGTTGAATTAAATATCAAATTATATATCGGTAGATAGATATGTGTCACTAATTTTCTACGGTTCAAACGGAACACAATTCCGATATATAGAACTTTTTCTAGAGCCATTTTACTACAACATGTTCATATGTGCGTTTTCTGCATACATGTCACATTTGAAAAATTCCATAAGCTTTATATTAATGTTTTTGAAGCTGGAATTTTTACAGTAGATAGATATATGTGTCTTGTTTACGTAGAAATTTACGGATCTTGATTTTGAATTTTCTAGAGCACGTTATAGCCAAAATACCGAGTGTCGTCAGTCTTGATTGGTCATCAGAAACAGGCACACCGGTCTCAAAACCGGCATACCGGTCTCTGTAACCGGCATACCGGTTTCAAAGGTGCCAACGGTTATTTTTTGAGCCGTTAGACTGGCATATCGGTCCCATACCAGTCCCAGAAGCTTAAAACGGCTATAAATGGTTAGTTTTGTGTAAAATCGATAAATTCATCATTTTCCTCACTTCTAACCAACCTCTTGCACATATATTCATCCTATAATCATGTCAAAACATTCTTGAGAGTTTATAACCATCTTCAAATCATTTTACACTCTCTAAATTTGAAAAAGCTCATATTTCATCTTCATATTCATTAGTAGTGAGCTTAGAACATTTGGATAACCAACTCACACAATCTTCTTTATCATTGTGAGTATCCAAGTGTGTTTTAAATCTTCTTTATACAAAACACTTGTGATTTGTGAAATCCCATAGTTTAGGTAAAGTGTAAAGGTTGTGAGTGCGCCTACGAACAAAACTCAAAAGTGTAAAAGGTTTGGAGTGCACCTTTGCGGAAACCTCTTAGTTACGGGTAAACCACGAAAACTCAATTTTAGTGGAAATCTTCAAGCAAGGCTTTGGGGAGTGGACGTAGGCACGTTTGGCCGAACCACTATAAATCGTGGTGTCGTATTTCTCTATCCCTACACTTTTACTTATTGGAAGTTTATTTGTGTTTATATATATTGAATAGAAACCTTGTGTATATGTTATTAATTGAAATAGAGAAAATCAACCTAAGTACCCATTTGGTAATAAGAGCTAAAAATCGGTAAAGATTTATTAATTCCGCATTTATAGCGATAACCCAATTCACCCCTCTTGGGTATAGAGATTCTTTGTCGCTATTTCTTGTAGGTAATTTCAATTGGTATCAGAGCGAGGTATTCTCAAGAAATACTTAACCGTCCGAGAATAGATCATGGCATCTACAAGCAACTCGTCAAATCTTGCCGAGGGATTTTCAACGACTAGACCTCCGTTTTACACCGGAACGGACTACAATTATTGGAAAATGAGAATGTTGAATTATCTCCTTGCCGTTGATCCGAAATCCTATTTGGTGATTACACGGGGTGCAAAAGTACCAATGAAGAAGGATAACAATGGGGTTGATATTCCAAAACCGAGTTTAGAATGGGATAGATAGGATTTAAAGCAAGCTTCACAAAATGCTATGGCACTCAACCAACTTCTATGTTCCATTGATCGGGAACCAATAAACAAACTTCTGGAGTGTGGAAATGTTTATGATTTGTGGAAGTCATTAGAAATGGTCAACGAGGGCACAAGCCAAGTAAAGGAATCAAAGATCAACCGGTTCATGTACGAATTGGACAATTTCAAAATGGAATTCGGGGAAGAAATTGATCACATGATTTCAAGGTTTACGGTCATCATCAATCATTTGGGCGCTTTGGGAAAAGCCATTGGGACATCCGATCAAGTGAAGAAAATTTTAAGATCACTCCTAAAGGAATTTAGAAGCTATACCTCCTCCATTAGAGAAGCAAACGACATAAACACATTGAAGATTGATGATTTGGTCGGTAAATTGCTAGAGTATGAAATGGAAATCAAGATGGATAAAAAGGAGGAAGATGAGAATAGAACAAAGAAAAATATTACCTTGATAGCAAAAAGAAAAGATGAGTCAAGCTCAAGTGAAGAAGAAGATAGTGATGATGAGTTGGCTCAAATAAATAAGAATTTCAAGAAGCTCCTCAAATTTGTGAAGAAAAAGGGAAAATCAAAGACGGATGAAAAGAAAGAAGAAAAATGACCGCGGAAGAATAAGAAAATTATTTGTTATGAATGCAGCAAACCGGGTTATATAGCTACTGATTGCCCATTGAGGAAAATGAAAGGAAAATCAAAGAAAAATGCAATGAAAGCAACTTCAACTTGGAGTGATAGCGATTCTAGCTCATCTGAGGAGGAAGAGGTCCAAGCCAAAGAAAGAACAAACCTAGCATTCATGGCCATCGAGAATGAGAATTTCTTCTTTGAAAATGAAAAAGAAGAAGAAAATGTAGGAGAAAATGTACACAATTCTCAAGACTATGATGATTTACTTAATGCCTTTAATGGATTAAGAGAATTGTGTGATGTGCTTAAAAAGAAATTAAAATTGATTAAAAATGAACATGCTACAATTAAAAATGATCATGCATCTTGTATGGATAAATTTCATGTTTTAAATAATGCTATGATATGCTTAAAGGCTAAACATGAAAAAGAGATTGCATGCTTAAATAATGAAAATGCATGTTTAAAAATAAAAAGGCTAGAACTTGAGAATGCCATATCGAATATGCCATCTAGCTCTAAGACATGCGATTGCGAATCAATTTTGAATGAAAAAGTCTTATTAAATACAAAAGGTTTTAGATTTGCAAAACATACTTAGCAAATTCACCTTGGGACATAAAAATTTTAATATGCTTATTGGATCCCAAAAATGTGCATTTAAAAGAGAAGGATTAGGATATAGGCCAATTGTGGACAAAGGAATCTGGACGACGAATGTTGTCCCGGGCTCGCGGCCCGGTCGGGAGTACGGAGTAGCCACGGGGGACTAAACCGGAGAATAATGGAGTAGCCACCCGGTGTGAACCGGGAAAATGAGATTTAAGGCCGCACTCACCCCTCGCAAGGGAAGACCTCAACCGTTGGGTTCGGAATGGTCCCTTACTCATGCCACTTGTAATGAAAGGATTTATGTAATAATTTAATCAGGCTTAAGTAGCACCTATTTCCAGGAGTATCATGCTTCTAAATTCACATGTACAAAATAAAACTTACACATATATTTCACATCTAAGATTGCATGCTTGGAAGTACATCAAATGAGCGACAAACATACAACTTCATTGGCATATTATATTCAAGAAAACACAAGCACACATACTAACCACACAAGCATACATGTGAGCACCTCCTCAAGTGGTACGTGGAATTGTATCCCAAGTACAGACCGTACTACCGTCCATTCGGAATCGGCTACGGAATTTATGTCTGGGTTTCCATCCGATATACCACAAGAAATAATACTCAAATGTTATCATGACATAGGTATATGAATTGTAATACATTAAACACATTGTATTAATACATGTGGGGATAGCTACTAGGAAAACTATGTATGAAATCAGATGGAAAGGACTCAGTCCAGTGCGTGTGCGTTCGCGTAGCGTTTGAAAATGCGTTCGAACGGTAAACTGAAGGTTCGCGTTCGTATAGCGTTCGACAACGCGTTCGAACGAAAACAGACCTGATGCATGATGAGACTAAGAAAGTGCGTGTGCGTTCGCGTAGCGTTCGAGAACGCGTTCGAATGGTAAACAGAAGGTTCGCGTTCGTGTAGCATTCGGGAACGCGTTCGAACGGAACTAGACCTGATGCATGCAACACAAAGAATAAAGGCAACAATGTCAAGCTCAGTTTGTCTGATTAAACGTATCTTGCATTCAACCGAACACACATCAACCGGCGCGGCAAAGCATCGTGGTAAAGGGCTTTAACCCCTCCCCGTAGGGGATCTTTCATTCCACTTACTAAGCCCATGCGCTCGATTGAATCATGCATACAAAGAATTAAAAGCAATAATATCAAACGTAGTATGCGCGATTGAACGTGTCTTGCATTCAACCGAACACACGTCAACCGGCGCGGCAAAGCATCGTGGTAAAGGGCTTTAACCCCTCCCCGTAAGGGATCTTTCATTCCACTTACTAAGCTCATGCGCTCGATTGAATCATGCATACAAAGAATTAAAAGCAATAATATCAAATGTAGTATGCCCGATTGAACGTGTCTTGCATTCAACCGAACACACATCAACCGGCGCGGCGAAGCATCATAGTAAAGGGCTTTAACCCCTCCCCATAGGGGATCTTTCATTCCACTTACTAAGCCCATGTGCTCGATTGAATTGTACGTAAATAAGCAACATGCAGAATTCAAGTGACGAATAATAAATAAATAAATCAAAGCAACATGAAACAAAAAAAGGTGTCGTTTACTCAAGCGGTACGTGGAGTTGTATCCTATGTACAGACCGCATTACCGTCCATTCGGATTCGGCTACGGAATTTACGTCTGGGTTTCCATCCTATATACCATAAGAGACGACACTCTTTCATTCATCCAATACCCACAACACGCATCATACAAACACAAGATTCAACAAATAATTGAAATGCAGTCAAAATAAATAACAAAAATCGAATAAAGATGAGTGTGGAAAGTACCCTCAGGTCTAACCTTTTAAGTCGTCTTCGGACTTGCGTTTCACGGAGATCGGAAGGGGTAAAAGCTCCTTATTCTTCCGGTTCACTGGTTCAGCGTCTTAGCTCACTGTTTTGCTGCTTTGCTCGCCGTCTGGTCTCCGTTTTGCTGTTGTTCGATCTCTGTTCTGCTGTTGTTCGGTCTCTGCTTTGCTACTCACTATTTAGGTCACCTGTTTTGATGTTTCAACGAACTGTTTTTAGTGTTTTTTCGTGTAGTTTTGTGTGGTTATTTCAAGGGTTATAAGTGCAGTTTATGTTACTGTTTTAAGGGATTTTAGGGACTGTTTTGGGAGTGGTTTGGGCTGCTGTCCAGGCGTGTTTCAAGGGCTGTTTGGGGTGTGTTTGGGCTGCTGTTTGGAGGTATATTTTCGGTGATGGAGGGCTGCTGTATGGGGAAGATTTTCGGTGATGGGTAGAGGTTTAGGGGGGTGCTGTTTTCGGTTATGGAGTGGAGGAGATGAAGGGAATTGTGTATGTTCTTCTTGTTGCTATTGCCGTGAGTGGCTAAGGCTCTTTTTGTTGTGATTTTTGTGTGAGTTATCTGTATGAGCTAGAGAAGTGCATGTCTTGGTTAGGAAGTGTTTATATAGAGAATGTCTAGGGTTTCACCCTGTCTCACAAGGAAGGGATTTTGGCATTAAAGAGAGATATGATTTGGTGTTAGACAAGGAAAGCAAGGGATTTGATGGGGGACAAAATTGGTTTAGATTAGGAAGGTTGAATATTTGATTGTCTTGGTTTAGGAATACAATTTGTTAGATTAGGAAGTCAATATTTTTAATTGGTTATGATTGATTTTAATTAGGCATGACATTTTTTTAATTTAGTATGTGATTTGTTTGGTTAGGAAGTTAATATATTTGATTTATCTTTATTAGGCATGATTATATTTTATGTTTTATTTAATTGGTAAATGGTTTAATTATTTTATTTAATATTTAATTTAATTTCCCATGTGTTTTAAATGGGCTTGGGCGTGTGGGCCAAGGCTTGGGCGAATTGGGCTTGATGTGAGGCTAGCAGCAAAACTAGAATTACCGACACCGTTCGAACGCTTCCTCGAACGCGGCACGAACGCCCGCAATCTGTTTGGCGTTCGAACGTATACACGAACGCAGCATGAATGAAAACAGTGAACCTTGTTTATTCTGAATTCCCCCTTCCGATGTCCGTTTTCCGTGACCTCCATGACTTAAAAGGTAGTGTCTCCAAATGAGACTCATCATATGGACTTATATGCAAAAATGCAGTGCCTACAATCGCCCCCACTTTGATGGGACTTGTGTAATGTGTAACAGTGACAATCCTATCAAAGTTATGCAATGCATTTTCACTTACCTGGCTCGCCAGCTGCCACTTGACTTACCATGTGTTGAGTTGAGTTGATTTGGTGGTGATGTGATGCGACCCCTGGTTCATTCCCGAACCGTGCTCCATTTAGAGCGTCATTTTCGGCATCTTTTGTGTGAGTGCTCCATTTTGGAGCGCCATTTCCGGCATTTGCTGTGTGTGTTCCATTTTGGAACGCCATTTTCGGCCTTTGCTGTGTGTGCTCCATTTTTGGAGTGCCATTTTCGGCGTTTGCTGTGTGTGCTCCATTTTGGAGCGCCATTTTCGGCATCTGTTGTGAGTGCTCCATTTTGGAGTGCCATTTTCGGCGTCTGCTATGTGTGCTCCATTTTGGGGCGCCATTTTCGGCATCTGTTGTGGTAGCGGTCCATTTCCGAACCGTGCTGTGCGATAATGTGGCTCATTTTTGAACCGTTATTTGATGAGATGGTCTTTACCACTACAAACCTGCGAACAAAAAACAAACATTGTATGTATGTGATATGTATGCATGTATATGTATCATATTCCGATGGGTTAGGCCTTCCTTGGTCCATTTCCGAACCGTGCTTCATTTTCAGAGTGCCATTTTCAGCGAGATGAGATGATGGTCCATTTCGAACCGTGCTCCATTTTCGGAGTGCCCTTTTCGGCGAGATGTGATAATGGTCCATTCCCGAACCGTGCTCCATTTTCAGAGTGCCATTTTCGGTGAGATCTGATAATGTTTCATTTTCGAACCATGCTCCATTTTCGGAGTGCCATTTTCGGTGAGATGTGATAATGGTCCATTTCCGAACCGTTGCTCCATTTTCAGAGTGCCATTTTCGGCAAGTGATGAGATGATGGTCCATTTTCGAACCGTTGCTGATGAGAGATAGTCCATTTCCGAACCGTTGCTGATGATGTGTGGTCCATTTCTGAACCGTTGCCGTGTTGTGGTCCATTCCCGATCCGATCTCCATTCCTGGAGTGCCATTCTCGGTGTGCTTATTCCCGAGTTGTCCATTCCCAGACCTAACCTCCATTCTCGGAGTGCTTTTCTCGGCTGAACTGTTCTGATGTCTCCATTCCCGGAGTGTCCATTCTCAAACTCTGATTGCAATTATCGGCTTGTTCATTCTTGAACTCCGCTCCGTTCTCGGATTCTGCTCCATTCTCGGATTGTTAATTCTCAAACTGTGCTCCATTCTCAGAATGCCATTCTCGGCTTCTTCATTCTTAAACTGCTGATATGTGCCTCGATCCTGGGATTCATTCCAAAACTCTGACGATGTGGGCCTCGACCTTAGGAGTCATCCCCAAACTGAAACTGATATGGGCCTCAACCCTGGGACTCATCCCTAAACTGAAACTGATATGGGCCTCAACCCTAGGACTTATCCCCAAACTGAAACTGATATGGGACTCAACCCTAGGACTTATCCCCAAACTGAAACTGATATAGGCCTCGCCCCCCAGACTGAAACTGATATGGGCCTCAACCCTGGGACTCATCCCCAAACTGAAACTGATACGGGCCTCAACCCTAGGACTTATCCCCAAAATGAAACTGATATGGGCCTCGCCCCCCAGACTGAAACTGATTCATTTCTGAAACTGACGACATTTTACTGTTGTTGCTTCTGATTGGCTTGTCTTTGCCGCTTTCTCTTTTTCTTCTTTGAAACCTGTGAATACAAAACAAGACAAAGATTGCATGTATATGACGTGTATGCATGTATGCATGAATGTGTTTCCCATTCCGTTGGGTTAGGTCTTCCGCCAATTCCTCCTCAGGCAAAGTACTGCTTCAACCTTTCCACTTTAATCGGCTCGGTGAACTCATTCCCTTCCAAGTCTGATAGTCTCACTGCCCCATTTTTCAATTTCTGAATGATCACCATATCTTTTCTGCTTACTGCTTTCGGGAATTCCCCGTGTTCTAAACATCACTGAATTTCATAGTACCAAGGTTGAATGCTTTTCTCAAATATACTCATGTTGCCGGTTGAAATGAAGAGATCCAGGCAAGTAAGCAAAACGAACCTCTTTATTATTATTAAGAAGAGGTTCGAACGAAGAGACAACATCAATGTCTTTATTAAAAATGCAGGATCAAATAAACTAGGAGGAATAACTTCATCATTCGCAGCATTGCCTTCTTCATTGGCCTATGGTTCTCTACCGTTGTCATCCCATATTCCTATGAATGAAGCTGAGTGGTTGAGAGTTTGGAGGACAAGGGTTTCGGGTAGGCCAGAGTTGATCATGTAGTTGGGTAGGGGATTTCTGTGTGCGTTGGGTTGTTCTCTTTCTGGGTCAGGTATTTTGTGGGAGTCAATGAGGTTTTGGATCTCGTGCCTAAGGCGGGTGCAGCTATCAGTTTCGTGAACCCTTCTCCGATGGAAGTGACAATACATGCTTAGGTCAAGGTTGGGTGGTACAGGGTTTGGAATTGGTTTAGCCTCTAAAGGTTCCAGAAGTCCTTGCGCCTTTAGCTTTTCGAACACCTTTGACATAGGTCTACCAAGATTGGAGAATCGCCTATTTCTGACGGTAGCGACCTCGGCCGTAGTGGGCTTGGTCTCAGAATGCCCCCCAAAAGTTCTTTTATTCTGGCCATAAAACTTTTTGTTTTTAGCCTCCTCTTCTTCAATATCCATAATAGTCTCTCTCAACTGTCGGAAATCCACAATCATGGAGGTCATCCTACTCAGTTTGCCATAAATTGAGGGCTTAGTACCCTTGATAATCATCTATATCTGGTCTTTCTCTGAAGGCCGAGTCTGCATTTTCAAAAGTTGACCTCTCCAGCGGTCTACATACTCTTTGAAGCTCTCCTCCGGCTTCTGCTTAGTGTTCTCCAAATCTCGGAGTGACAAATCAATCTCCAAGTCTGTAACATACTGCTTTAGAAAAGCATCAGCTAGTTCCCTCAAATCTTCCTTAACCTTCTTCTCAAGGCTATGATACCAAACCACATGTGCCCCCTCGAGTGACATCCCAAACATCTTTTGGACTTGGCGCTGTGATAGGCCCACTGAACTCATGACTGAGACATATTGCTGCAGATGGACTCTTGGGTCTCCATTCCCATTAAACTTGGCCATGTCCGGCATTTTAAACTGAGCTGGCAGCTGTTCTCCGAAGGTCATTGCCCCATAATCTAACAACTCTTCATGTTTACCCCTCATTTTGCGGGTAACTGTTTCAACCTGATCCCGAAGCTTCTGAAATTCTGCCTGAGACCCAATCACTTTGCCTGTTGCATACTCTGCCATGTCATCATCAAAAGTGGGGATATCATCCCCCAACCCATTCGAAGGCTCCTCGCGCCTTATATTCTCAGAATTTCCCCCAGCACGGGGCACAACCATATTTTTCATGGCAGTAGTCAAGGCTTGCAACTGTTCAGTGACCTTGGCGAGACCGTTTTCCAACTGATCCATACGGGATACCTCAATATCTGATTCACTCATGTCTGTTCCCAGTATTTTGGTGAGTCTTCCCTTTTTCCCTAACCCAACGGGAATCTATGATGGCTTTCAGAACACAAGGGTTAACATGATGTATGTATGCATGGGGTGCATGAGATGCATGTGACATATATAACATACTAAATCAACTAAAATTTTCAAACAAATCGGTCCGTTATCATCTTAGAAGCTTTTGGGCTAACTGTCATAGGAGTGAACTCGTCCCAGTTTAAATGGCCCAACGAGTTCACATCTCATGGCAAGGAGCCCAACTAAATCCAAATGGTAATGTTCCGAACACAAACACAAAATGGCCCATCAATATTTAGAAGCCTTTGGCCCAATCGTCATAAGGTACGTTCTTGTCCCAGTTTAAATGGCCCAAGAAGCCCATATCCCATGACAAATGGTCCAAATGGATCCAAACGACGATGTTCCCAAACACAAGCATAGAAGAAAGATAATGCAAACATAACGTAATCATTTCTACATAATGGCTCATCAACATTTCAGAAGCTTTGGGTCCAATGGTCATAAGGTACGAACTCGCCCCAGTTTAAATGGCCCAGCAAGTCCGCATTTCTGACAATGGTCCAACTGCGTCCAAATGAGGATGGTCCACAAGCACATACTCAAGGAAATAATTATTACTTTAACCATACAATCCCGGTCTATGGGTGGGTTCACAAGAGTGTAGACAAAGGCTCTCATCGGCGAAGGATAGCCCACAACTAGGTCTCCCCAATCAAGGGTTCGAGCAACCAAGTGAGCGCACCCTTTTTTATACACTAAGGTACGTGCCAATGAGCTATGGTGTGTGACGGACTGTCAAATGGATTTCCCGTTGTAGATTCCCCAGAGGGAAGGTGGAGCGAGGCTCACTTAAATACCCAAGCCTCTTAGGCTCTTATCGCTTGGTGTCAGGAATAAACAACGAGTCCTCCAAATTAGTCCATCACAATAGGCTACGAGTAGATGGCTATCTAGGTGCCTTCACAGCTTTTCCTTCTAGAAAGGTAGTGAGTGAAGGAAGACACCAAACCATTACCTAGCCTCAAAATGCCTTTGATTAAACCCTCATTTTATCCACTATAGACACGGTCAATTAAAACATAAATCCAAACATTACAAGACAATATTTCGGGGCCGATTCTGTATCCCCAGTGGAGTCGCCAGACTGTGGGACACAGGAATCTGGATGACGCATGCTGTCCCGGGCTCGCGGCCCGGTCGAGAGTACGGAGTAGCCACAGGGGACTAAACCGGAGAATAATGGAGTCGCCACCCGGTGTGAACCGGGAAAATGAGATTTAAGGCCGCACTCACCCCTCGCAAGGGAAGACCTCAACCGTTGGGTTCGGAATGGTCCCTTACTCATGCCACTTGTAATGAAAGGATTTATGTAATAATTTAATCAGGCTTAAGTAGCACTTATTTCCAGGAGTATCATGCTTCTAAATTCACATGTACAAAATAAAACTTACACATATATTTCACATCTAAGATTGCATGCTTGGAAGTACATCAAAGGAGCGACAAACATACAACTTCATTGGCATATTATATTCAAGAAAACACAAGCACACATACTAACCACACAAGCATACATGTGAGCACCTCCTCAAGTGGTATGTGGAATTGTATCCCAAGTACAGACCGTACTACCGTCCATTCGGAATCGGCTAAGGAAATTATGTCTGGGTTTCCATCCGATATACCACAAGAAATAATACTCAAATGTTATCATGACATAGGTATATGAATTGTAATACATTAAACACATTGTATTCATACATGTGGGGATAGCTACTAGGAAAACTATGTATGAAATCAGATGGAAAAGACTCAGTCCAGTGCGTGTGCGTTCGCGTAACGTTTGAAAACGCTTTCGAACGGTAAACAGAAGGTTCGCATTCGTATAGCATTCGACAACACGTTCGAACGGAAACAGACCTGATGCATGATGAGACTAAGAAAGTGCGTGTGCGTTCGCGTAGCGTTCGAGAACGCGTTCGAACGGTAAACAGAAGGTTCACGTTCGTGTAGCATTCGGGAACGCGTTCGAACGGAACCAGACCTGATGCATGCAACACAAAGAATAAAGGCAACAATGTCAAGCTCAGTATGTCCGATTAAACGTATCTTGCATTCAACCGAACACACATTAACCGGCGCGGCAAAGCATCGTGGTAAAGGGCTTTAACCCCTACCCGTAGGGGATCTTTCATTCCACTTACTAAGCCCATGCGCTCGATTGAATCATGCATACAAAGAATTAAAGCAATAATATCAAACGTAGTATACCCGATTGAATGCGTCTTGCATTCAACCGAACACACGTCAACCGGCGCGACAAAGCATCGTGGTAAAGGGCTTTAACCCCTCCCCGTAGGGGATCTTCCATTCCACTTACTAAGCCCATGCGCTCGATTGAATCATGCATACAAAGAATTAAAAGCAATAATATCAAACGTAGTATGCCCGATTGAACGTGTCTTGCATTCAACCGAACACACATCAACCGGCGCGGCGAAGCATCGTGGTAAAGGGCTTTAACCCATCCCCATAGGGGATCTTTCATTCCACTTACTAAGCCCATGAGCTCGATTGAATTGTACGTATATAAGCAACATGTAGAATTCAAGTGACGAACAATAAATAAATAAATCAAAGCAACATGAAACAAAAAAGGTGCCGTTTACTCAAGCGGTACGTGGAGTTGTATCCCAAGTACAGACCGCATTACCGTCCATTCGGATTCGGCTATAGAAATTTACGTCTGGGTTTCCATCCTATATACCACAAGAGACGACACTCTTTCATTCATCCAATACCCACGACACGCATCATACACACACAAGATTCAACAAATAATTGAAATTGCCGTGAGTGGCTAGGGTTCTTTTTGTTGTGATTTTTTTGTGAGTTATCTGTATGAGCTAGAGAAGTGCATGTCTTGGTTAGGAAGTGTTTATATAGAGAAGGGATAAGGTTTCACCTTGTCTCACAAGGAAGAGATTTTGGCATTAAAGAGAGATATGATTTGGTGTTAGACAAGGAAAGCAAGGGATTTGATGGGGGACATTATTGGTTTAGATTAGGAAGGTTGAATATTTGATTGTCTTGGTTTAGGAATACAATTTGTTAGATTAGGAAGTCAATATTTTTAATTGGTTATGATTGATTTTAATTAGGCATGACATTTTTTTAATTTAGTATGTGATTTGTTTGGTTAGGAAGTTAATATTTTGATTTATCTTTATTAGGCATGATTATATTTTATGTTTTATTTAATGGGTAAATGGTTAATTATTTTATTTAATATTAATTTAATTTCCCATGTGTTTTAAGGGCTTGGGCGTGTGGGCCAGGCTTGGGCGAATTGGGCTTGATGTGAGGCTAGCAGCAAAACCAGAATTACCGACACCGTTCGAACGCTTCCTTGAACGCGGCACGAACGCCCGCATCTGTTTGGCGTTCGAACGTATACACGAACGCAACACGAACGAAAACAGTGAACCTTCTATATTCTGAATTCCCCCTTCTAATGTCCGTTTTCCGTGACCTCCGTGACTTAAAAGGTAGTGTCTCCAAATGAGACTCATCATAGGGACTTATATGCAAAAATGCAGTGCCTACACCATACATTAAGAGAAAAATTTTGAAAAATTATTTTGTTAAGGCATCCTATTCTCATGCTAAGAATGTTATAAATGAAAATGTCACATGTCATGCATGTAATAAAAAGGGATATAAAATTTTTGAATTCATGTACAAAAATGTGATTAAGAATGCATGGATTCCTCAAGGAATCAAAATTAACCTCAATGGACCCAAGAAAGTTTGGGTACCAAAGTGTACTTGATAAATTTGTAGGGGGAGCTTTGGGAATGGATCTTTAAAGAGAATTACAAAATTGATCCCAAATGCTCAAAGAAATGAGGAATCGCAACGGTAATAGGTAAACTTCGTATTCACAGAAACATTTGTACCGTTTCCTCTAATTTCATATATATGCATATTTCATATTGGTTAATATATTTTTTGAAGCATACAAATGATTAGGCAATGTATTTAACTTTCTATTGGTATTAATTGTTAATTTGATATCATTAAATGCCTTAATCATACATTTAAACCCCTTCTTCATATCAATTGGTATCACATTGAATTTATTAAGTTAAATTAGATGTGGTGATTATTTGATTGATTTTGCATTGAATATGATTTTTCCATGTAACATAATTGAAAAAAAAAATGCATGTATATTGACATAGTTTCCATTGATATAATGAAAAGCATGGATTTTGATTGTTTATTAATTAGTATCATATTTATAAGAAGACAATCATTAAATATGCATTGAAATCATTGATATAAAACTTTAATTGGTATCATGAAATGTATTGATTTATTTTATTTGATATCAAATTTGGGAGAAATCATGATTAAGATGATATTATATTTCAAATGGTATTAATTGGAATCTAACCTTTGAAAAATGCTCTATGCATGAATTTTACATTTTTTGGCAAAATGGGGAAATGCCAAAATATGCAATTTTTTTTTTAAGTTTTTGGTATCATTATCTTATGCACATATGTATTTGGTATCTCATTTGATTTTAAATTTTTGCCTCTCCACTTTTTGATAATGTCAAAGGAGGAGAAATCATTAGCAATGAGATTAAAACTTGTTAAACCTTCGCCCTTGGATTGAGGGGGAGTAATCGTACTAATGTGTTTGTCAAGTCTTATAGAGCTATTTTGAAGACAATCACACATTGAGGGGGAGCTTATATTGAGGAGGAGCAAAATCGTCAACATTTAGACTTTTAGAAGCTCACAAGTTCTAAAGGGTTGTCATCATTAAAAATGGGGAGATTGTTAGCGACATAGTCGCATAATGGATTTTGATGATGCAACAGAGTGAAGACTTTGACGTGCTTTAACGGACATTACAAAAAGATGATAATGATGTAAAAATATTGATGAAGAGATAAAATAAGTTATATGATGATCAAGAGAGCAAAGATGATAAAGAGGCAAAAAGATGATGAAAAAGTCAAAGAATGAGCCAAGCAATATGAAGATCAAAATAATGATTAAGAGCTAAAACTAATTGTAAGTGAGTTTATTCAAATGTTTCAAAGCTCTTAGGAATAATACATTTTGCATCACTTGCATTTAAAATGGCTTAGAATGCTAAAAGAATCATTTGCACTTTATTTGCACCAAAATGAACTTCAATGCACAAGTGCATCGGTAAATGATCTTCTAAAAACTAGAAAACGGTTGAATTAAATATAACAGATATATAGGTAGATATATATGTGTCTCTACTTTGCTACGGTTCAAACGGAACACAATTCTGATATATAGAACTTTTTCTAGAGCCATTTTACTACAAGATGTTCAGATGTGCGTTTTCTGCATACATGTCACATTAGAAAAATTCATAAACTTCATATTAATGTTTTTGAAGCTGAAATTTTTACAGTAGATACATCTCTGTGTCTTGTTTACGTAGATATTTACGGATCATGATTTTTAATTTTCTAGAGTACGTTATGGCCAAAATACCGCGTGTCGTCAGTCTTGACTGGTCATCAGAAACAGGCACACCGGTCTCAAAATCGGCATACCGGTCTTTGTAATAGGCATACCGATTCCGGAGGTGTCAACGGTCATTTTTTGAGCCGTTAGACCGGCATACCGGTCCCATACCGGTCCTAGAACCTTAAAACGGCTATAAACGGCTAGTTTTGTGTAAAATCTATAATTCATCATCATTTTCCTCACTTCTAAAACCCCCCTTGCACATATATTCATCCTATAATCATGTCAAAACTTTCTTGAGAGTTTATAACCATCTTCAAATCATTTTACACTCTCTAAATTTGAAAAAGCTCATATTTCATCTTCATATTCATTAGTAGTGAGCTTAGAACATTTGGATAACCAACTCACACAATCTTCTTTATCATTGTGAGTATCCAAGTGTGTTTTAAGTCTTCTTTATACAAAACACTTGTGATTTGTGAAATCTCATAGTTTGGGTAAAGTGTAAAGGTTGTGAGTGCGTCTACGAACAAAACTCAAAAGTGTAAAAGGTTTGGAGTGCACCTTTGCGGAAAACTCTTGGTTGCGGGTGAACCACGAAAACTAGATTTTAGTGGAAATCTTCAAGCAAGGTTTGGGGGAGTGGACGTAGGCACGTTTGGCCGAACCACTATAAATCGTGGTGTCGTATTTCTCTATCCCTACACTTTTACTTATTGCAAGTTTATTTATGTTTATATATATTGAAAAGAAACCTTGCATACAGGTTATTAATTGAAATAGAGAAAATCAACCTAAGTACCCATTTGGTAATAAGAGCTAAAAATCGGTAAAGATTTATTAATTCCGCATTTTTAGCGATAACTCAATTCACCCCTCTCTTGGGTATAGAGATTCTTTGTCGCTATTGCTTGTAGGTAATTTCAATTTGTATCAGAGCGAGGTATTCTCAAGAAATACTTAACCGTCCGAGAATAGATCATGGCATCTACAAGCAACTCGTCAAATCTTGCCGAAGAATTTTCAACGACTAGACCTCCATTTTACACCGGAATGGACTACAATTATTGGAAAATGAGAATGTTGAATTATCTCCTTGTCGTTGATCCGAAATCCTATTTGGTGATTACACGGGGTGCAAAAGTAGCAATGGGGTTGATATTCCAAAACCGAGTTTAGAATGGGATAGTGAAGATCTAAAGCAAGCTTCACAAAATGTTATGGCACTCAACCAACTTCTATGTGCCATTGATCGAGAACAAATAAACAAACTTTTGGAGTGTGGAAATGGTTATGATTTGTGGAAGTCATTAGAAATGGTCAACGAGGGCACAAGCCAAGTAAAGTAATCAAAGATCAACCGGTTCATGTGCGAATTGGACAATTTCAAAATGGAATCCGGGGAAGAAATTGATCACATGATTTCAAGTGAAGAAAATTTTAAGATCACTCCTAAAGGAATTTAGAAGCTATACCTCCTCCATTAGAGAAGCAAACGACATAAACACATTGAAGATGGATGATTTGGTCGGTAAATTGCTAGAGTATGAAATGGAAATCAAGATGGATAAAAAGGAGGAAGATGAGAATAGAACAAAGAAAAATATTACCTTGAAAGCAAAAAGAAAAGATGAGTCAAGCTCAAGTGAAGAAGAAGATAGTGATGATGAGTTGGCTCAAATAAATAAGAATTTCAAGAAGCTCCTCAAATTTGTGAAGAAAAAGGGAAAATCAAAGACGGATGAAAAGAAAGAAGAAAAATGACCGCGGAAGAATAAGAAAATTATTTGTTATGAATGCAGCAAACCGGGCCATATAGCTATGGATTGCCCATTGAGGAAAATGAAAGGAAAATCAAAGAAAAAGGCAATGAGAGCAACTTCAACTTGGAGTGATAGTGATTCTAGCTCATCCTAGGAGGAAGAGGTCCAAGCCAAAGAAAGAACAAACCTAGCATTCATGGCCATCGAGAATGAGGATTTCTTCATTGAAAATGAAGAAGAAAGCGAAGGAGAAAAGGTACACAATTCTCAAGACTATGATAATTTACTTAATGCCTTTAATGGATTAAGAGAATTGTGTGATGTGCTTAAAAAGAAATTAAAATTGATTAAAAATGAACATGCTACAATTAAAAATGATCATGCATCTTGTATGGATAAATTTCATGTTTTAAATAATGATATAATATGCTTAAAGGCTAAACATGAAAAAGAGATTGCATGCTTAAATAATGAAAATGCATGTTTAAAAATGAAAAGGCTAGAACTTGAGAATGCCATATCGAATATGCCATCTAGCTCTAAGACATGCGATTGCGAATCAATTTTGAATGAAAATGTCTTATTAAATACAAAAGGTTTTAGATTTGCAAAACATACTTAGCAAATTCACCTTGGGACATAAAAATTTTAATATGCTTATTGGATCCCAAAAATGTGCATTTAAAAGAGTAGGATTAGGATATAGGCCATACATTAAGAGAAAATTTTTGAAAAATTATTTTGTTAAGGCATCCTATTCTCATGCTAAGAATGTTATAAATGAAAATGTCACATGTCATGCATGTAATAAAAAGTGACATAAAATTTTTGAATGCATGTACAAAAATGTGATTAAGAATGCATGGATTCTTCAAGGAATCAAAATTAACCCCAATGGACCCAAGAAAGTTTGGGTACCAAAGTGTAATTGATAAATTTGAAGGGGGAGCTTTGGGAATGGATCTTTAAAAAGAATTACAAAATTGATCCCAAAAGCTCAAAGAAATGAGGAATCGCAACGGTAATAGGTAAACTTCGTATTCACAAAAACATTGGTACCGTTTCCTCTAATTTCCATATGTATGCATATTTCATATTGGTTAATATATTTTTTGAAGCATACAAAATTATTAGGCAATGTATTTAACTTTCTATTGGTATTAATTGTTAATTTGATATCATTAAATGCCTTAATCATACATTTAAACCCCTTCTTCATATCAATTGGTATCACATTGAATTTATTAAGTTAAATTAGATGTATGTGATTATTTGATTGATTTTGCATTGAATATGATTTTTCCATGTAACATAATTGAAAAAAAAATGCATGTATATTGACATAGTTTCCATTGATATAATGAAAAGCATGGATTTTGATTGTTTATTAATTAGTATCATATTTATAAGAAGACAATCATTAAATATGCATTGAAATCATTGATATAAAACTTTAATTGGTATCATGAAATGTATTGATTTATTTTATTTGATATCAAATTTGGGAGAAATCATGCTTAAGATGATATTATATTTCAAATGATATTAATTGGAATCTAACCTTTGAAAAATGCTCTATGCATGAATTTTACATTTTATGGCATAAGGGGGAAATGCCAAAATATGCAATTTTTTTTTTAAGTTTTTGGTATTATTATCTTATGCACATATGTATTTGGTATCTCATTTTATTTTAAATTTTTGCTTCTCCACTTTTTGATAATGTCAAAGGGGAGAAATCATTAGCAATGAGATTAAAACTTGTATAACCCTCACCCTTGGATTGAGGGGGAGTAATCGTACTAATGTGTTTGTCAAGTCTTATAGAGCTATTTTGAAGACAATCACACATTGAGGGGGAGCTTATATTGAGGAGGAGCAAAATCGTCAACATTTGGACTTCTAGAAGCTCACAAGTTTTAAAGGGTTGTCATCATCAAAAATAGGGAGATTGTTAGCGAAATAGTCGCATATTGGATTTTGATGATGCAACGAGAGTGAATACTTCGACGTTTTTTAATGGACATTACAAAAAGATGATAATGAAGTCAAAATATTGATGAAGAGCTAAAATAAGTTATATGATGATCAAGAGAGCAAAGATGATAAAGAGGCAAAAAGATGATGAAAAAGTCAAAGAATGAGCCAAGCAAGATGAAGATCAAAATAATGATTAAGAGCTAAAAATAATTGTAAATGAGTTTATTCAAATGTTTCAAAGCTCTTAGGAAAAATACATTTTGCATCACTTGCATTTAAAATGGCTTAGAATGCTAAAAGAATCATTTGCACTTTATTTGCACCAAAATGAACTTCAATGCACAAGTGCATCGGTAAATGATCTTCTAAAAACTAGAAAATAGTTGAATTAAATATCAAATGATATATAGGTATATAGATATGTGTCTCTACTTTTCTACGGTTCAAATGGAACACAACTCCGATATGTAGAAATTTTTCTAGAGCCATTTTACTACGACATGTTCAGATGTGCGTTTTCTGCATACATGTCACATTAGAAAATTCCATAAACTTCATATTAATGTTTTTGAAGCTGAAATTTTTACAGTAGATAGATCTCTGTGTCTTGTTTACGTAGAAATTTACGGATCATGATTTTAAATTTTCTAGAGCACGTTATGGCCAAAATACCGCGTGTCGTCAGTCTTGACTGGTCATCAGAAACAGGCACACCGGTCTCAAAATCGGTATACCGGTCTTTGTAACCGGAATACCGATTCCAGAGGTGCAAACGGTCATTTTCTGAGGCGTTAGACCGGCATACCGGTCCCATACCGGTCATAGACCTTAAAACGGTTATAAACGGTTAGTTTTGTGTAAAATCTATAAATTCATCATTTTCCTCACTTCTTACCAACCTCTTGCACATATATTCATCCTATAATCATGTCAAAACTTTCTTGAGAGTTTATAACCATCTTCAAATCATTTTATACTCTCTAAATTTGAAAAAGCTCATATTTCATCTTCATATTCATTAGTAGTGAGCTTAGAACATTTGGATAACCAACTCACACAATCTTCTTTATCATTGTGAGTATCCAAGTGTGTTTTAAATATTCTTTATACAAAACACTTGTGATTTGTAAAATCTCATAGTTTGGGTAAAGTGTAAAGGTTGTGAGTACGTCTACGAACAAAACTCAAAAGTGTAAAAGGTTTGGAGTGCACCTTTGCGGAAAACTCTTGGAAATCTTCAAGCAAGGCTTTGGGGAGTGGACGTAGGCACGTTTGGCCGAACCACTATAAATCGTGGTGTCGTATTTCTCTATACCTACACTTTTACTTATTGCAAGTTTATTTTTGTTTATATATACTGAATAGAAACCTTGCATATAGGTTTTTAAATAAAATAGAGAAAATCAACCTAAGTACCCATTTGGTAATAAGAGCTAAAAATCGGTAAAGATTTATTAATTCCGCATTTATATCGATAACCCAATTCACCCCTCTTGGGTATAGAGATTCTTTGTTGCTATTGCTTGTAGGTAATTTCAATTGGTATCAGAGCGAGGTATTCTCAAGAAATACTTAGCCGTCCGAGAATAGATCATGGCATCTACAAACAACTCGTCAAATCTTGCCGAGGGATTTTCAACGACTAGACCTCCGTTTTACACCGGAACGGACTACAATTATTGGAAAATGAGAGTGTTGAATTATCTCCTTGCCGTTGATCCGAAATCCTATTTCGTGATTACACGGGGTGCAAAAGTACCATTGAAGAAGGATAGCAATGGGGTTGATATTCCAAAACCGAGTTTAGAATGGGATAGTGAAGATCTAAAGCAACCTTCACAAAATGCTATGGCACTCAACCAAATTCTATGTGCCATTGATCGGGAATAAATAAACAAACTTCTGGAGTGTGGAAATGTTTATGATTTATGGAAGTCATTAGAAATTGTCAACGAGGGCACAAGCCAAGTAAAGGAATCAAAGATCAACCGGTTCATGTGCGAATTGGACAATTTCAAAATGGAATCCGGGGAAGAAATTGATCACATGATTTCAAGGTTTACGGTCATCATCAATCATTTGGGCGCTTTGGGAAAAGCCATTGGGACATCCGATCAAGTGAAGAAAATTTTAAGATCACTCCCAAAGGAATTTAGAAGCTATACCTCCTCCATTAGAGAAGCAAACGACATAAACACATTGAAGATGAATGATTTGGTCGGTAAATTGCTAGAGTATGAAATGGAAATCAAGATGGATAAAAAGGAGGAATATGAGAATAGAACAAGGAAAAATATTGCCTCGAAAGCAACAAGAAAAGATGAGTCAAGCTCAAGTGAAGAAGAAGATAGTGATGATGAGTTGGCTCAAATATATAAGAATTTCAAGAAGATCCTCAAATTTGTGAAGAAAAAGGGAAAATCAAAGACGGATGAAAAGAAAGAAGAAAAAGGACCGAGAAGAACAAGAAAATTATTTGTTATGAATGCAACAAACCGGGTCATATAGCTACCGATTGCCCATTGAGGAAAATGAAAGGAAAATCAAAGAAAAAGGCAATGAAAGCAACTTCAACTTGGAGTGATAGTGATTCTAGCTCATCCGAGGAGGAAGAGGTCCAAGCCAAAGAAAGAACAAACCTAGCATTCATGGCCATCGAGAATGAGGATTTCTTCATTGAAAATGAAAAAGAAGAAGAAAGCGAAGGAGAAAAGGTACACAATTCTCAAGACTATGATGATTTACTTAATGCCTTTAATGGATTAAGAGAATTGTGTGATGTGCTTAAAAAGAAATTAAAATTGATTAAAAATGAACATGCTACAATTAAAAATGATCATGCATCTTGTATGGATAAATTTCATGTTTTAAATAATGATATGATATGCTTAAAGGCTAAACATGAAAAAGCGATTGCATGCTTAAATAATGAAAATGCATGTTTAAAAATGAAAAGGCTAGAACTTGAGAATGCCATATCGAATATGCCATCTAGCTCTAAGACATGCGATTGCGAATCAATTTTGAATGAAAATGTCTTATTAAATACAAAGGTTTTAGATTTGCAAAACATACTTACCAAATTCACCTTGGGACATAAAAATTTTAATATGCTTATTGGATCCCAAAAATGTGCATTTAAAAGAGAAGGATTATGATATAGGCCATACATTAAGAGAAAATTTTTGAAAAAATATTTTGTTAAGGCATCATATTCTCATGCTAAGAATGTTATAAATGAAAATGTCACATGTCATGCATGTAATAAAAATGGACATAAAATTTTTGAATGCATGTTCAAAAATGTGATTAAGAATGCATGGATTTTTCAAGGAATCAAAATTAACCCCAATGGACCCAAGAAAGTTTGGGTACCAAAGTGTAATTGATAAATTTGTAGGGGGAGCTTTGGGAATGGATCTGTAAAGAGAATTACAAAATTAATCCCAAAGGCTCAAAGAAATGAGAATCGCAACGGTAATAAGTAAACTTCGTATTCACGGAAACATTTGTACCGTTTCCTCTCATTTCCATATGTATGCATATTTCATATTGGGTAATATATTTTTTGAAGCATACAAAATGATTAGGCAATGTATTTAACTTTCTATTGGTATTAATTGTTAATTTGATATCATTAAATACCTTAATCATACATTTAAACCCCTTCTTCATATCAATTGGTATCACATTGAATTTTTTAAATTTAAATTAGATGTATGTGATTATTTGATTGATTTTGCATTGAATATGATTTTTCCATGTAACATAATTGAAAAAAAAAATGCATGTATATTGACACAATTTCCATTGATATCATAAAAAGCATGGATTTTGATTGTTTATTAATTAGTATCATATTTATAAGAAGACAATCATTAAATATGCATTGAAATCATTGATATAAAACTTTAATTGGTATAATGAAATGTATTGATTTATTTTATTTGATATCAAATTTGGGAGAAATCATGCTTAAGATGATATTATATTTCAAATGGTATTAATTGGAATATAACCTTTGAAAAATTCTCTATGCATGAATTTTACATTTTATGGCAAAAAGGGAAAATGCCAAAATATGTAATTTTTTTTTTAAGTTTTTGGTATCATTATCTTATGCACATATGTATTTGGTATCTCATTTAATTTTAAATTTTTGCTTCTCCACTTTTTGATAATGTCAAATGGGGAGAAATCATTAACAATGAGATTAAAACTTGTTTAACCCTCACCCTTGGATTGAGGGGGAGTAATCGTACTAAGGTGTTTGTCAAGTCTTATAGAGCTATTTTGAAGACAATCACACATTGAGGGGGAGCTTATATTAAGGAGGAGCAAAATCGTTAACATTTGGACTTCTAGAAGCTCACAAGTTTTAAAGGGTTGTCATCATCAAAAATGGGGAGATTGTTAGCGACATAGTCGCATAATGGATTTTGATGATGCAACGAGAGTGAATACTTCAACGTTTTTTAATGGACATTACAAAAAGATGATAATGAAGTCAAAATATTGATGAAGAGCTAAAATAAGTTATATGATGATCAAGAGAGCAAAGATGATAAAGAGGCAAAAAGATGATGAAAAAGTCAAAGAATGAGCCAAGCAAGATGAAGATCAAAATAATGATTAAGAGCTAAAAATAATTGTAAGTGAGTTTATTCAAATGTTTCAAAGCTCTTAGAAATCATACATTTTGCATCACTTGCATTTAAAATGGCTTAGAATGCTAAAAGAATCATTTGCACTTTATTTGCACCAAAATGAACTTCAAAGCACAAGTGCATCGGTAAATGATCTTCTAAAAACTAGAAAACGGTTGAATTAAATATCAACTGATATATCGGTTGATAGATATGTGTCTCTACTTTGCTACGGTTCAAACGGAACACAATTCCGATATATAGAACTTTTTCTATAGCCATTTTACTACAACATGTTCATATGTGCGTTTTCTGCATACATGTCACATTAGAAAAGTTCCATAAACTTCATATTAATGTTTTTGAAGCTGAAATTTTTACAGTAGATAGATCTATGTGTCTTTTTTACGTAGAAAATTACGGATCTTGATTTTGAATTTTCTAGAGCTTGTTATGGCCAAAATACCGAGTGTCATCAGTCTTGACTAGTCATCAGAAACAGGCACACCGGTCTCAAAATCGGCATACCGGTTCCAGAGGTGCCAACGGTCATTTTTTGAGCCGTTAGACCGGCATACCGGTCCCATACCGATCCTAGAACCTTAAAACGGCTATAAACGACTAGTTTTATGTAAAATCTATAAATTCATCATTTTCCTCACTTCTAACCAACCTCTTGCACATATATTCATCCTATAATCATGTCAAAACATTCTTGAGAGTTTATAACCATCTTCAAATCATTTTGCACTCTCTAAATTTGAAAAAGCTCATATTTCATCTTCATCTTCATATTCATTAGTAGTGAGCTTAGAACATTTGGATAACCAACTCACACAATCTTCTTTATCATTGTGAGTATCCAAGTGTGTTTTAAATCTTATTTATAAAAAACACTTGTGATTTGTGAAATCCCATAGTTTGGGTAAAGTGTAAAGGTTGTGAGGAACAAAACTCAAAAGTGTAAAAGGTTTGGAGTGCACCTTTGCGGAAAACTCTCGGTTGCAGGTGAACCACGAAAACTTGATTTTAGTGGAAATCTTCAAGCAAGGCTTTGGGGAGTGGACGTAAGCACGTTTGGTCGAACCACTATAAATCGTGGTGTCGTATTTCTCTATCCCTACACTTTTACTTATTGCAAGTTTATTTGTGTTTATATATATTGAATAGAAACCTTGCATATAGGTTATTAATTGAAATAGAGAAAATCATCCTAAGTACCCATTTGGTAATAAGAGCTAAAAATCGGTAAAAATTTGTTAATTCCGCATTTATAGCGATAATCCAATTCACCCCCCCTCTTGGGTATAGAGATTCTTTGTCGCTATTGCTTGTAGGTAATTTCACGGTTTTCATTAAACCCGGATCATGCCTGAAAATTTTGAATTTTATATTGTACCCAGAATAAGATATAATTTACATATAAACTGGTTGAAATAAGTCCAAACTACTCAGATTTATATAGATCTGGGCTTTGTTACCATCTCTAGACATGATGAAGGCAAAAAAAAAAAAAAAAAACTTGAGGAGGTAACCCTGAGAAAATAAATCTAAGTACATTAAGACATAAATACCACATAAAATAAATAAATATATGGAAAGTGACAGCTTAATTTAGTTTGAAATAAAAATATATATATATAAAAATTATTTTCAGGTCAAATTCATGTGGAATTTTTATCGTTTAAATACACACAAAGTACTAGCACTTTATCATGTAAGTTTTTTTTTAAAAATTTACTTACACGACAAAGTACTAATACTTTACGTACATCCGGATGATAAAAAGTTCACATGAATCTAACTTGAGTTTGACTATATATATATATATTTTTTTTTTTTCTTTTAAAAAATGATTGAATGTTATTAGATGTTATATAGGAAATCGTATGGTCTATAAATTTCATTCCCCCAACACTTTATACCCATTTGTGCATATTTGTATCAAAATTCAATTTATAAAAAGATGATTTCCTTGGATAATTCTTTCAAGTTTAAATTTCTTGTAACATTAATAATTGAGGCCAATCAAAAAATAATAATAATAATTAATCCCATCAATTTCTCTTTTAAGTTGACATTTCTACGCATCTTACATATGATTGGGACATTCATATTGAAATATTGCCAAAATTGGTCGGTAATAATTTAGGTCCCCACTAAAAAAATCACGCAAACTTATTATGATTTTCACATGTAAATCAACAAATCAATTTATGCTAAATACAATAATTTTGCATTAAATGGGATCGATTATATAGATATTTTGATATTATTGTGAAAATAATTTTGGCTTTCTAAGGATTATAGTTGAGGAAATTTTGACTATTCATCTCTTGCAACAAGAAATGACAAAAAACAAAAAAAAAAAACAAAAAATTTCAAGCATGTTTGTGACTTCTCTAAATATAAAATGATTGATGAAGTCCAATAATTGAACTATAATCTTCATGAAAATTTTACTTTTATAATTGCATGATATAAATCTTAGATTTGAACCCACAAGATTTATAAATAATGCTGCAAATTAGTCACCGATTCTTTGACATGTACATAATGTATAATTTTGTAAAATGTCAACATCAAATGAATATTCTCAAAACTTATATATAAAAATATAAATAAGCCATTTTCTATATATTTAAATATTATTTTACATATTATAATTCAAAGTCGAAAATACCTCGAAGTATCATAATAGAATTACAGCTTAAACATACCTGCATCAAATCTCCATTAATTAGAAACTTCCTCGACATATCAAAATTAAAGGATGTATAGAGACCAAAACATTTGATCTTTAAAATAAGAAGAAAAAATGTCCACCATTCAATTAAATAATATTTAATTAATCATTGAAACTTTCTTTAAACAACAAAAATATTCATTTACTCCAGTGGAATAATTTGTATTCATCATATTATGAAAACAAAAAACAAAAACAATTTTCAGATGATTATTGAGTGGGTTCTATTTATTGAACAAACATTTTCTTCTTTACGGGCTTCTTTAATTTCAAATGTTTAATTATAATTTATTTACTTTAATAATACTGAAATTAAATTAATTACACGTGAAGCATGTTATAAGGAGGCAAAGGTGAGTTCTAAAGTTGACATCTGTGACGCATTTGCCTCAGTTTCATACTCTTCACCAAACATATTACATAAACTTTTTGGCTTTATAAAGTGTTCAGCCACCTTTAATAATAAAATTAAGAGGAATTTTTTGTTAACTTGGAACACAAAGATGATGAATTGATTCTCCTATACATGTGTAATAAATCAGTTGTTAACCTGGAACACGAAGATATGCAAAAGCCTATGTCGATGGTCATATGCAAACACCCAAAGTAACTCAATTAACTATATGTCTATGTTAACCAAGAAATTCTGAATTCATTAAGATCAAGTTCCAATTGTGGCTACCCACGTCCGACGGGTATATGTCTATCCCGGAAGGAAATCTCTAAAATGTGAGATCGTGAGCTATTGAATCTAAGGCTGAAACCTAAAATTCATTCTTCAAGTTCATTTTCAGTTTACCACATCAATCTTATTGGTGATTAGGCAACAAGAAGCATTAATGTTAAGATTCAATAAACAAACTAAAGTATCACACATAATATAAGTAAATCAATTATTAAACTCGTGAATATTGTGCTTCATCACTTCCCTAGATTAAAAATAAAATACTGGGATTGGGGGATCCACCTTTAATATTTCAAATCTAGAAATCTCTCTTATTATAATATATAAATTTACATTATATTACCAACCGACCATATATGCGGTATCCAATTAAGTCATGTTTTAATTAATTCCAACCGATCATAAAGGCGGTATCCAATTAAGTCAGGTTAAAATTAATTTAATTAAGTCCAACCGACTATAAAGGCGGTATCCAATTAAGTCAGGTTTTAAGATAATTTATATATTATAAATTAAGGGAGATTAACCTAAATTATCCATTTTAAGGGATTCACCATTTTATCTCAGCGAAAATAAATTAGCTAAGACATAAAAGAAAATAAAAATACACAAACTATTATTACATGAGTTATTTACGTTTTACTACTAAAATTATGATAAAATAACAATTGGGTACTATGAATATTAACATATTACACTTTACTACTAAACTTGTATAAAATTTAACATTTTACTACTTTTCCATCTAAACAGTTAGTTGACCGTCAGTTTGGTATTTTATTAACATAATACACTTTTACTAAACTTGTAGTAAAATGTAATTTATTAATATTCATTGTACCTATTTGGTATTTTATCATAACTTTAGTAGTAAAACGTAAATAATCCTTATTTTATTTTGAGGATAAAACAGTCTTTTTAAAGTTCACCTGACTGTCAACTAATGGTTTGGATGGAAAAGTAGTAAAATGTTAAATTTTATATAAGTTTAGTAGTAAAGTGTAATATATTAATATTCATAATACCCAATTGTTATTTTATCACAACTTTAATAGTAAAATGTAAATAACCCTTATTACAACTAGAAATAAAAATAAATAATTAAAAATACAAAAATTAAACACACAACATACAATCCCCAGATCTTTATTAAGAACCTTAATGAAAGTATGAAAATTTTAAATGAAATCAATATGAATTTATAGACATACAATACGGTCTGCGTCGCGATGCGTTAAGGCTTGCGCGTCGCGCTAAGATGTTGACACGTGGTACGCGGCTTGTTGAGATGTTGACACGTGGCAGGTGTTTGTTGGTTCGTCGCGACACGTAGAAGCTTGTGTGTCGCGACTCTGCTAAAGTGATGATGCGTGTCGGCAGCACGTGATTGAGTCGCGTCGCGACACATAGAAGGTTGTGCATCGCGACGCGTGAACCGTAAATTTCTCATTTTATCATTTTTCGTCGTTTTAGCCTCGAGTTGATTCCATTGAGTCCCGATCTCTTATTTATCTGCAAAACAAACAAAAACACATCGAAACGTTCATAAAACTTGAGAAACCATACAAAATATTAGGTCAAATGGGCAGTAAATATTAGGGGTGTGCATCGGTCGGTTAATCCTTGATTTTTTAACCGTAATCGAAATTTTCGGTTAAATAAAAGTGTGACCGATTTAACCAATTTATGACACATAACCATTAACCAATTAACCATTATATTTCGGTCGGTTATGGTTAATTCGGTTATTAACCAATCCAATAAATAAAAATTTAATATATTTTTTTTAATTTTTAATTAGTGAAATTATATATGATGTAGGTCGGTTCTACCGATTTTTTCGGAACCTTTCAACCAGTCGAACCACTGACGCATTAAATTTTTTTATATCACTAATTCAATCACATATCCGATTCCAAAAATACTGATTCTAACTAACATTTGATTAAATATATCTATATTTAATTACATGCGAGAGAAATATTTTTTAAACCCTCGATGATTGTCACTGCCTCAGATTTCCTTCCAAACCTGCCATGTTATAATTTTTAAGGGTCACAAATCCACCACGATGCAAAATCTACATATTTATAATTTTATGTATTTTTACCTTTAAATTCTTGAGAGAAATTAAAAAAAGTCAAAACCAAGCTGTTAATGCAGCTTGTCATTTGAATTTTATCAATTTTATTTTCGGGTAGTATTATCAAATCAATATAACTACAACCAATTGAGAGTTTACATGCCGACTATCTTAACTCTAAAAAATTAAAGGATTCACACGCGCTAATATATATATATGGTTTAATTTCGGTTAATCGGTCGGTTCGGTTATACGAATCTCATAACCGTAACCGAACCGAATGACCAAAAAAATTAAAAATTTTAACCGCAATAACCGATTTAACCGAATTAACCGAACCGTAATAAAAAAAATGGGTCGGAACGGTTCGGTTAATCGGTTAAAATCGATTAATGCACACCCCTAGTAAATATTGATATATTTTCCGCTCATCATCCATATAATGGTGTTGAATCCTGGATTAAGTGGTGAACTCGATGCCCAATCCATTCAAAGCATCCTTAAAGATGATGTCCACCGCACTCCCTGGGTCGATCAATATCTTGTCCACCCCGGCCTCGCTAATATTAGCCTTGATTATCAGCGCATCATCATGAGGATAGCTTACCCCTTGGGCATCTTCCACAGTGAACATTATAGGCACGACCCTCTCTCCCTGAATCTTTGGGTCCCTTCCCGTTGTCAGTACTTGTGGGCCATTAGTCCTGTGGTAGTTCTTTCTTGCCCTGTTTGAATCTCTGGCCAACGTCATTCCCCCTATTATTGTGAACATCGGCCTCTGCTCCCTTCGCTGCCTAACCACATAGCCTCGTGGTCTATGCATTCTTTTAGGTAACCATTCCTGACCAGGTCATCCATTTGTTCCTTCAAATCCTTACATCTTTCTGTGGCATGCCCCCTCATATTATGGTGTGCGCAATAATCCCTTTGATCTTTTGTCTCAACTGGGAACCTCCTCGGGTCGGGCTCAGTCAGCAAACCTTTGTCTTGAATTTCTCGGGCAATCTGGGCCAAAGGTCTATTCAGGGCTGTGTATGCTGCTCCTCCATTGATTTGAGTGACCTTGATCGGGGGCCTCCTTTCTTGCACTAGATTAAACCGAGCTATCGGCTTGAACTCTCTCTGCCTCGGAGCTGGTCCTCTCTGATTCCTGGCCATTTCACGCCGACCTTCTTGCCTTAGCACTTTCGATGTCTGAGGGAATCCACCCCGAGCTATCTTCTCATCTTCTTCCAGT
This sequence comes from Zanthoxylum bungeanum, assembly GCA_019454045.1. NCBI lineage: Eukaryota > Viridiplantae > Streptophyta > Magnoliopsida > Sapindales > Rutaceae > Zanthoxylum > Zanthoxylum bungeanum. Next base: position 81,278 of record SKCR01018016.1, on the reverse strand, counting down.
AACATAAACTTCCTTGCCTGTTCCAAAGCTACAGTGTAATCCGGTATCTCCTGGATTCTCAGGTGGGACCAAATCTTCCCAACTCCCAAGGCTTCTTTAAAACTCTCCAATGCTTCCCGGGATTCACATACCCCGACCTCGAGCACTAAATTATGGTACCTGTCAACGAAGCTCTTTAGTGGCTTCTCATCTCATTGTTTTATCATCCTCAAAGATACCACTGTCTTCTTTGGTACGTAAGCTCATTTGAAGTGACGTACAAAAGATTTTCTTAGTTGTGAGAAATTACTGATACTTCACGGGGTCAAATTTTTGAACCATAGACCGGTTGGTCCTCCCAAAGTTAAAGGGAAAATTTTACATATCACCTCTCGAACCACCCGTTGGATCTCCATCAATAAGACGAACCTATCAACGTGGGCCTTGGGGTCAATATTGCCCTTATAGACGTCTATTGTGGGCATGGTGAACTTCCTCGGGAACTCCATCGCCAATATTTCCTTCGAGAATGGGGACGTTGTCTCATGTCCTTATCATCCCAAGCCCTTTCCCTCATTATATCCTTTTGTTTCCTCATTTTTCTCTGGAACCAGCTCTTCATATGGCTTTTGGAGTTTTCATGCTTTTGCATATGGCCCTCTTCATGTTTTCCAATTCGGGTATGGTATTCTCTGTAACGGGGAACCTCACGCCCTATCTCTGGAAATCTATCCCGGTCACCTCCCCCTAAACGTGAACTACCACTGGATGATTTTGGGGTTCGCATGTCTTTCCCTACAGATCTGTTTCTTTAGGTGGTTCACTTTCTTTTTCCACGGCCTATGTCTGCCCCGACATTCCTCTTTCCTCTTGCTATTTCATTCTTCTTTCTACTAAGTCCTACTCCCCCACGTTCTTTGGTATTCTTTTCTAGTTTTTCAATCTTTTCTATCATAGTCTTCATAAGGGCCTGAGTTGTTTCCCTTTCCTTTTGTGCGTCCTCCATTTCATTTCACATGGTTTCCTCCATCCTCTCCATCTATTCCATCGTCGTAGCCTCTACAGTTCTCTGGTATCCGTCTCTTGCCATCCTCTCAACGTGCTTGTTGCTTTTCGTACTTTGTCCCCACAGAGGGCGCCAACTGTTGATGGCTAATTTTCATTCGAGGGGTAATTCGGAAAAAACCACTCAACGAACAAATCTCCCTCAACTGTGAATTTTTTTGGTTTTGGTACCAAATACAAACTTAGCAAAAGTTGGAAAACACACAGACAAAACAGAGGGTTTAACGTGGTTCGGCGGGATGGTCCCAACCTACGTCCACGGACACAAATAAAAATGATATTTTTATTAGGATCTCGGGTCGTACCGACCTCATTATCTCTTACTTACACGTCTGACCGACCTCTTACTAGCTCTCACTTATACTAAGTTTTTCGCTCTTTTTTATAAGTGAAGAAATAAATTAGCCAACCTCTTACAATACGTTCTCAACCCATTTATATACTAGGAAAAATTCCACTATTCTGTTTACTCATGACGTCAGCCACGCTTCCTTGTCATTATTGCCCATTGCTCGTACATTACGCCCATTAACCCTTGTTTATATGTTATGCCCATCAGCCTTTACTCGTACATTATTTCTTATTACTCGTACGTTACACCCATCCATTAGTCTGGCGGCTCTAGGTTTCATGTAGGGCTTACGTCATCCATACATGTACATAAGATTCAGCGGCTCCGACCTATATAGGTCGGCATATCGAGGTGATCAGTGTTGGATCCTCTTCCTCTCTTCTTAATCAGGTCGGGTTGAAAGGTCATATGACTTCGTCAGGTCTGTCGGGTCGGTCTTCACGTGTGTTATAATGATGTTTGAATCTGGCAACCCCTTATCAGGTCGGGTCAGACTTCATCTGCATAAATGTTACTGAATCTGATCCCTAACATCGGGTCGGTCTTAGCAGATGATCTTGTGCTGTCGAATCCTTTGGTTATGCCCTCGGGTTGCCTTCATGCACCTCGGGCTCGGATCCCCCTATCCGACCCCTCATCCTTGCAATGACTTTGACCTTTTGTCTGCTAGCTGCTATCCCCATTCTACCATTCCTAGGGATTTTGACTTCTTGAGAGCTGAAAACCACCATCAACATAATTATTAATTTTCAGATATGATTCTATTAACTGACTGTTCTTATTCTTATGTCCTTCGAGACGTAGTAACGGACCTAATGGTGATCAGCCAAGCTAATTTTTTTTCTTTTTACAAGATTTTTTTCATAATAATTTGGCCAAAATTCCCAAGCAGCAGCCAATTCTTTTGCAAGACAGATAATTAATTTGGTCTGCCATACCTAATCCATATCGATGAAAGAAGTTAATTTCTAGAAATTGGTAAAATAATGATTAAAACACTTTAAAAAATAGCTATTTACTGACCGATAATTCGGTCGGTAAATAATAAATTTCGGTAGGAATGATATATTACCGACCGATTACCGACCACAATAGTATTTTAGTAAATGTCTCGTCGATACCAAAATAGTGACCGAATATATTTCCATCGGTGATTTATCGACCGATTACCGACAAATTAAATTTATTATCGATAAATATTACTGACGGATTACTGACAGAAAATGAGAAATAATCAGTCGTTAAATAAATGAATTTCAGTCGATAATAACTCAAAATATTATCAACCGAAAAAACATATAGTCGGTAAAAAAATCTTTTACAGATCGTTATTCCAGTCGGTAATTCCTTGAATTTACAGACCGTATAGTGTCGTCGGTAAAGTTTACACATTGTAATATAATTACCGACAGAATAGCTGGTTGGTAATTATATTATATTATATTATATTTATTTAATTTTTCTATTAAATTATATTTTTATTTTTTTCAATTAAAATTTAATGTTATAAATAAATAATTAAAAATAAATTAATATAATAATAAACATAAATTAATAATATTACTTTAATGTACTGTATTATATTAAATAAAATGTACTACACACGATGAGGATGAGGTTGAGAAGAATGACCACCATGAGGCAATTGCTGCATTAACTGTATCTGGTGCTATATCCGCTCATGTATCTGCAGTTGCATCTGTGACGAACACTAAAAAATGTACATTTAATAAAGAGAAAGTAATCATTTTATACTTATAGTTTCATTAATCCCCTTAATTTAGCACATTTGTGAAATAATAATTAAATTTATTTTTATATATTTTTATTATGATTTTTATTTCTTATGTAGGTGAAATAATACTTTAGATATATAAATAGAAAAATGGATGTGACATTTAGATTTGGGAGGCCATAAACTTGAAAGGACGTTCTAACAATGTCCAATTTCAGAAATTCTAATCTTATGTAATTTTCATATTTTGGCCATAACTGTTTACTCCAATATCAAATTGAGGAAATTCTAGTTCCAAATGAAAGAATGCTCAAATATCTATAACTTTGCTTTTTACAAGATTTTCTAATTCTGAGATTTTTAAGGTCGAAATTGATGAAGAAACCAACGTAGTAGTAGTACTAATAATAATAATAATAATAATAATATAATAATAATAATAATAAAATTGAGACATAACATGGAAGATTGAGTGGTGGCCCTATTCTTATCACATGTCCAGGGCTCGGCAATCAAGCAAAGGAAATAGTTGATCAGCTCACGCACATTATCAATGCAATTGACGTATGATGAAGGCAGCCCAAAAGTTACAGTAGATCACATGTGTTTGAAGCAAATTGATGATCATGTGGCTGATTATCATATGTGTCTTATTCATGTTTTAATAAAGACGCATTACGAAGAAAATTGGTACTGGCCAATTTGAACATTAAAAGTTAAAGCAACAACACACGCGCATGATCATAAGCAACTATTAGATGATCATCATGATCAAAGCAAGTGTGGCGCATGATCAAAAACAATATTAGATAATCAACGTGTGATGTGCGTGACTGATTGATGATAACGGTGGGAGGCGAATAGCCACGAGCCTGGTGCGTGTGTGTTGATCATCGAATGCTATGGCTTATGGTTCATGGCCGCTTCATGGCTCGTATATGAGGAGCATTCCGGAATGAATAAAATACGGGGCTGTTCGAATTAGATTTTGTTAGTTCCATTTTTATTGGTAATTTTGTTGGACAATTATGACCCATAGCGTCACTATTTGTAAAAGACATTGTGGTTTTTGTACAAATTAACTATGTGACAATGAAATTGCATTTTATCATTTTGTAATTTGATTACTTAAATATATAAATTGTTGATGGTGTTTTCAGGCACTATGATATTTAAGGCAGCACGACGATGACAGAAGGGTAATTCCCTGACCGGTTGAGATCATCAAAGCCGACCCGACCACAACATGTGTAGACCGACCACTTTGGTTCGGATGACCGAGCACTATAAAGTCGGCAGAAACACTCTCAGCATAAAAGATTGTCATGACCGACCTCATGAAGACCGACCAGATGGCGAGACATGTTCAAGATGACGACACCCTATTCTTGCGGATAAGAAAAAACGAATTATCCTACTCTCACAAGGAAATGAAGTCAGAATCCGAAAAGGAATAAGAAAAGAGAAGGGAATATCAGACTAGGAATCCTTGCAAGGAGAGAAAACTAAATTCAACTAGGATTTCTTATGCAAATAGGAGTCTGATTTCTTTACTATTATAAATAGGAGGGCAGAGTAAGTGTAAAAGGCATCAAAAAATTAGTGATCAGAATCATCAAGCTCTGACTTGTAAACACAGAAAGGATCTGAGAAGTGTATTTGAGTAATAAAAGTGCCATCCTGTTTTTGTCCGTGGACGTAGGTCGGATCCAAATCCACCGAACCACGTTAATCTCTTTGTCGATTGGTGTGTTTATCTGTCTCTCGCTAAATTTGCTTTTGGTCCCCCATAACCAAACAAATTCACTATTGAAGGAGGATTACCTCAGAGGTGATATTCCCGTATTACCCTGAGACCAAAATCAGCCGTCAACAGTTGGCGCCGTCTGTGGGGAATTCAACAAAAAACAACTCGCGTAGTGAGACAATGGCGGAAGACGGAAACCACCAACCATCAGGGAGCTCGACTGCAGATTGATGGAGAAGATTGAGGAGAACCTTAGGAAAGAAAGGGAGGAAAGCCAAACTCTGCTAAAAACCATAGTAGACCGGTTGGAAAGGATAGAAGGAGCACACAATGGAAAATTCGAGGCCGGGACTAGCCGATGAAGGAACGACATAGCAGAAGGAAAAAGAATTGTCGATACAAGTGAAGACGACAGACCCCGGGGGAAGGAACCCTACAGGGTGAGATCCGTGGTAGTGCAGAGAGATTCCCAGACCGAGGACACATGGGAGGGAGAAGATGAAAAATCGTCACCAGACTCCTCCTACGATAGCCCTCACAACACCCGGAGAAGAGGAAAAGAATATAATGAAAAAGTACGAGAAAATACCGACCCCGAGAAGCACCATCCCCGAGATAGCAGAAAGAAAAGAAACCACAGGGGGCGGCATGGAACCAAAGACAGCAGCATGAAATCTTGGTTACGGGAGGAGCTGGTCAAATGGGGAGTATACCCCAATGCAAACAGAGGGGATGTCCAGGACGGCAAAGATGAGTCCCCCCTCACAGAAGAAATAAAATCAGAGAAATTCCCAAAAAGATTCAGCATGCCAACCATGACACCATACAAGGGCCATACCGATCCCAAAACCCACATTGAAGGTTTCGTCCTACTAATGGAGGTGCAAGGGGTAACAGGGGACGCCATCTGCAAAGTGTTCCCCTTAACTCTAGCCGGACCGGCCATTCTATGGTATAGAAGCCTAGCCCCAAGAAGCATCAGCAGCTTCACACAACTGAGAAAGTCATTCATACGACACTTCAAGGGGGCTTGTGTCCCCAGAAAGACAATTGGAGAACTAAGGCTTATGAAACAAGGAGACGATGAACCTTTGAAGATATTTATTGAAAGATACCATAATATGGTACTCGAAGTCGGAGGGTATGAATCCCCCGAGGCCCTGGAAAGCTTGAAGGGAGCCTTGAGAGTCGGGAGGCTATGGACCCACCTAAGGATCCAAGACACCCCGGACTACGCAACCGCCCTGGAGGTGGCCCGAAAATTCGTTTTGTTAGAGAACGAAGAGAAAGTATCCCGAAAAGGGAACACCATCAGAGAAAGGACCACAAGAGAGGGCGCCCCCCGCCGTGTAGAAAGAGAATCCAAAAGACCACCCCCGAAGCACAAAGAATTCAAACCACTGCACCGAGACAATCAAGAGAGAAGGGCACCGACCCAAGTGAACCATGTGGTCGGGGAAGATGCATACATTCCCCTAAAGAAACCACTGGGACAAATTGTCATGGAGATCCAGGGGAAAGGCCTCTTAGTAGAACCCGACCAAAGAAGATTCCCCCCGGACAAAAGGAACCAAAAGGCTTATTGCGTACACCACAACTCCAAAGGACATGCAACAGACGGATGTAAAGATCTGAGAGAACAAATGGAAGATCTAGCACGAAACGGGTATCTGAACAAATACATTGACCACGAGGTCATGACGGCCAGACAAAGAGCACGTGGCCGCCAGATCAATATCATCGCAGGAGGAAGAACACTGGCCGGAAACTCTAACCGGTCAAGGAAAGATTACAGCAGAACCCGAGGATCAGACGTCTTAGAAACAGAGCAGGTCACAGGGCTACAGGGAGGTCGGTCGGTACCAATAATGTTCACGGACGAGGATACCCGAGGAGTAAGTTTCCCTCATGACGATGCGTTGATAATCAAGGCAGTAATCAGCGGAACGGAGGTAGACAAAATCCTAGTGGACCCCGGGAGCGCAGTTGACATAATCTCCAGAGAAGCACTGGACGACCTAGGGGTGGAATATGCAACCCTGACCAACGATAGCACTCCCTTGTACGATTTCGGAGGATCAGCCGTCATCCTACTAGGAAGGATACAGTTGGCAATAACTGTCGGGACACATCCCCGGACCCGGACGATCATGACGGACTTCACAGTGGTAGACTGCATGAGCAGTTACCAGGCCATCGTCGGGCGACCCTTCATGATGAAAACAAAAGCCGCGATGTCCTGCTACCACCTGAAACTGAAATTCCCCACTCGGGAGGGGATCAGAATTGTATGCGGAAGCCAGAAAACAGCTCGCAGCTGCTTCACAACTCTCTCACGAGAAACTCTCTGCATCACAGAAGACACCCGACAACGACAAAGAAGCCAGGGAGAAATGGAAGAAGACAGAAGCCCAGGGGCCCGGCCAAACAAAAATGCCCGACTCGCTGCAGCTGAAGGGACAGAAGAAATAGAACTCTACGGGCCAGGAAAAAGTATAAAGATAGGGGGAGGCCTGAGCAAGTCTATACGACAAGATCTTCTAGAATGCCTGAAGGGGTACCCGGACGTCTTTGCCTGGGGATACAATGACATGCCTGGGATCGACCCGAGATTCATCAATCACCGCCTAGCAGTAGACTCATCTCGCAAGCAGGTCAGGCAAAAAAGAAGGAACTTCAATCAAGAGAGGAGTAAAGTAATAGCAGCCGAGGTCGAGAAGTTACTAAAGGCAGGTCTCATCAGGGAAGCAAGATACCCGGATTGGGTATCAAACGTAGTGTTAGTCAGAAAAAACAATGGCAAGTGGCGAATGTGTGTCGATTTCACCGACTTAAACAAGGCGTGCCCAAAGGACAACTTTCCTTTGCCGAACATAGACCAGCTAGTAGACACCACAGCCTGTCAAGGATTACTGAGCTTCATGGATGCTTTCTCCGGATACAACCAGGTCAAAATGTGCCCGGCAGACGAAGAGAAAACAACTTTCATTACAGACCAGGGACTTTACTGCTATAAAGTAATGCCCTTCGGACTAAAAAATGCAGGAGCAACCTTTCAAAGGTTAGTAAATAAGGTTTTCAAACCACTCATCGGCATTACAATGCTAGTTTATGTCGATGACATGATAACAATGTCAAAAGAACCAAGCAACCACATGGACGACCTAAAAAGGACTTTTGAGCTTCTAAGAAGACACAACCTAAAACTCAATCCGGAAAAATGTACCTTCGGGGTAGCCTCAGGAAGTTTCTAGGCTACATGGTAAGTGCCCGAGGAATTGAAGCAAACCCACAGAAGATCCAGGCAATACTGGCCTTAAAGTCTCCCAAAACAGTAAAAGAAGTACAGAGTCTGACTGGTAGAGTGGCTGCGCTCAACCGGTTCATATCGCGAGCAACTGACAAATGCCACCCTTTCTTCAAAGTGATCCAAAAAACAAAAAAGGATGTCGACTGGACGACAGAGTGCGAAGAAGCCTTCCAGCAGTTAAAGTAGTATCTGGTGCAGCCCCCACTCCTGGCTAAACCACTCCCGGGTGAAACATTATACCTATATCTGGCTGTTTCGGACCGAGCAGTAAGTTCAGTACTGATACAAGAAACCGACAAGATCCAGAAGCCTGTCTACTATATCAGCAAAGCCCTCTTAGACGCTGAAACCCGGTATCCAGTACACGAACTAGTCGCCCTTTCACTAGTTACGGCAGCCCGAAAACTACGGCCTTACTTCCAGGCCCATCCTATCAAGGTATACACCGGTCACCCCCTAAAACAAATTCTGCAGCGGCCAGAGGTTTCCGGCAGATTAGTAAAGTGGTCGGTAGAACTAAGTGAACATGACATCGCCTACCTCCCAAGAGCAGCAGTAAAGGGACAAGCCTTGGAAGATTTTGTCGCCGAATGTACCGACCCCCAGACCCTGGCTATAGACGAGGACAAATGGGAAATGTCCGTGGACGGTTCGGCCAGCACACAAGGCAATGGCGCGGGAATCATCCTAAAAAGCGACAAAGGAGAAGAAATCATACTCGCCCTGAAATTCGCTTTCATAGCGACCAACAATGAAGCAGAGTATGAAGCAATACTGGGCGGTTTGAGACTATGCACGGTGCTAGGGATCCAAAATGTGGTAGTAAGGAGTGACTCACAGTTAGCCGTTCAGCAACTGAAGGGAACATTTCAAGCGAAAGAACCTAGTATGATGGCCTACCTGACCGAAGTACGAAAGCTAACAGGGAAGATGGGGGATGTACGCTTCGAACAAATTCCCCGAGAGGACAATGGTGAGGCAGACTCCCTGGCACGGCTCGCCTCTTCAACAAAAGCCGAGCACCCCAGGATAATCCCTTTGATTTACATCCGGGAAAGGAGCGTAGGAGAATCTAAAGTAGAAGTTCTAGACAAAGAAAGCCAAGCATCATAGATGCAACCCATCAGAAAATACTTGGAAAGGGGAGAAACACCAGAGGACAAAACGGAGGCCAGAAAGTTAAGATACAAGAGCACCAAATTCTCCCTAATCGACGGGGTACTTTACCGACAGGGTTACTCAGTCCCCCTCTTAAGATGTCTTGCAGAAGAAGAGGCAAATTATGTGCTCAGAGAGATACATACGGGCATATGCGGAAGCCACGCCGGAGGTCGCTCAATTGCTTTCAAAGCCTTAAGACAAGGTTTTTACTGGCCGACCATGCACCAGGACGGCATAGAAGTGGCCCGCAAGTGCGAAGGATGTCAGAAAAACGCAAACCTCCACCACCAACCAGCCGAACAGTTGACCACGCTACTCAGTCCCTGGCCGTTCGCCCAGTGGGGACTAGACATCATTGGGCCAATGCCACAAGGGAAAGGGCAGGCGAAGTATGTCATCGTGGCCATAGACTATTTCACCAAATGGGTGGAGGCAGAGCCATTATCTACCATAACGGAGAAAAAAGCCACTGAATTCCTGAGGAAAAATATCGTCTGCCGGTTCGGGATTCCCCGAGCCATCATCACAGACAACGGGAAGCAGTTTGACAGCAAAGGTTTCAGAAAACTCTGCGAGGACCACCAGATCGCCCTAAGGTTCGCCACACCAGCCCATCCCAAATCAAACGGCCAAGTCGAGGCGACAAACAAAACCATCAAGGCCAACCTAAAAGCTCGGCTTGGATCCAGCAAGGGCCTATGGGTCGAGGAACTACCAGAGGTACTATGGGCGCACCAGACAACCTATAAGGACTCCACGGGAGAAACCCCGTTCTCCTTAGCATACGGATATGAAGCTGTCATCCCGGCAGAGATCGGAGTAACCTCCCATAGGGTTCAGTACTACGAGAGTAAACAGAATGAAGGACTTATCAGAAACCACCTCGACCTGATCGAAGAAAAGAGAGAGAGGTCGGCCATAAAAATGGCAATCTACCAACAAAGGGTGGCTCGCTTCTACAATAAAAGGATTCGGACACGCACTTTCATCCCGGGTGACCTGGTGCTAAGAAAGGTCACCCTAAATACTCGAAAGCCAGAGGAGGGCTCCCTGGGCGCCGAATGGGAAGGGCCCTACAAGGTGGTAAAAGTGGTGAAGCCGGGAGTGTACGTCCTAGAGCGACTGGACGGCACAAGATTAAAAAAGCCATGGAACGCTGAGATGTTGAGGAAATACTTCCAGTAAACTTTCCCTTCCTCCTATCTGTTTACAGCAAAAGGGACAGGGATCCAGATACATAAAGCCTCTCTCAAAATGACCCACAGAGAGTTGTAAGAAGGGCAGTATGTCCCCGAGCATGAATAAAAAACTTTTTTTTTTTCAAACACTCTCAAATAAAACTTTACGAAACCATATTCAAAAAAAAAAACTCGGGGACATGCTCACGACAACAATCCGAAGCTAAAGAACACAAAACTCGCAACTGCCCGACCACAGATACCACCACAAAAATGCACAGAGTCACACCAGAATCATTCGACTCCATACAAAAAAAAACAGAGAGCATAGATCTTTGAGAAGCATAACATAAGGAGGAATATACCCTTAATGTTTCAATCGGCTCGGGGCTGGATTACGTTCCGCCGAGGCCTCTTCATTATTCAGCTCGGGGCTGGATTACGTTCCGCCGAGGCCTCTTCATTATTCGGCTCGGGGCTGGATTACGTTCCGCCGAGGCCTCTTCATTATTCGGCTCGGGGCTGGATTTCGTTCCGCCGATGCCGTTTGTTTATTCGGCTCGGGGCTGGATTTCGTTCCGCCGAGGTCGTTTGTTTATTCGGCTCGGGGCTGGATTTCGTTCCACCGAGGCCGTTTTCGGCTCGGGGTCGGGTTACGTCCCACCGAGTCATACTCATTGGCCTGGGGACGAAACATTCCCCCAGTACCAAATATCTCCGTTGGCTCGGGGTCCTCAGGGGCATACTCGATGCAATGGATCCGTGGGAAAGCATAGCACGGGGGATAATGATGCCCCCATGACGATTGCTAGCTCCAGTGTTACTGGGCCTAAGGAGGAATATGCCCTTGGTATCCCGGACACTCTTTGATCCATTCATCATCCGGATCTGTGAGGGACATAGCACGGGGATGCGTTATGCCCCTGTGGCGTGTGCCTGCTCCAGCGTGGTAAGGAGGAGCCCTCATACAATACACAGGCTTCCCAGTGAACCAACGTGTAGAGGATGTGCCCTTACCATTCAAACGCTATTCTGATCTGAATCCTGGTTCGCCGGGACGCTGAATTGAAAGATTCAGAATTGCGTTTTGGAGACCTCGGGCAGGACGCTGTTTTGAGGCATCCATGTTGTTATTTTGCTTGCAAAAAATGTTTTCATGGGATAGGTGCTAAGTCACCCCCGCCTTTTGATTTTATCTTCGAAAGTTTTGTTTTTTATTTTTTCATCGGTCTGACAAAGGGACGCCCAAGTCAGATTCGATAGGGCTTCAAAGGTGGATACACTTCCCATCTGTATAAGTCCCAAGGATTAACCAGTACTCAGGGCTGGATTCGTTCCGCCGAGGCCACTTGTTAATCAGCTCGGGGTCGGGTTACGTCCCACCGAGTCGGTTTCTTTGGACTGGGGAGGTAACATTCCCCCAGATCCAAGTGTCTCACTCAGCTCGGGGTCGGGTTACGTCCCACCGAGTCGGTTTCTTTGGACTGGGGAGGTAACATTCCCCCAGATCCAAGTGTCTCACTCAGCTCGGGGTCGGGTTACGTCCCACCGAGTCGGTTTCTTTGGACTGGGGAGGTAACATTCCCCCAGATCCAAGTGTCCCACTCAGCTCGGGGTCGGGTTACGTCCCACCGAGTCGGTTTCTTTGGACTGGGGAGGTAACATTCCCCCAGATCCAAGTGTCCCACTCAGCTCGGGGTCGGGTTACGTCCCACCGAGTCGGTTTCTTTGGACTGGGGAGGTAACATTCCCCCAGAGCCAAGTGTCTCACTCAGCTCGGGGTCGGGTTATGCCCCTCCAGCTCATGATTAAACCTCGAAGGGTCTCAAAGTGTTCGGATAAAGAAAAAGAGAAAGAGATAAGAAAGACACATAAATATTTATATATGTCAAAATACAGTTTAAATTGTTATTATAAAAAGTTTAAGTGTACACAGGGCCCCGGTCGGGTTACCCTTTCTCATTCAACCCGCGCAGGGGCAGGAATTTCTTCCTCAGCCAGCTCAGACAGCGGGAGGATCGGCTCGACCTCGGGTGGAGGAACTACGGCTTCAACATCGGCAGCATGAGAGACCTTTGCTGCATGGATGGGAGGAGGGATCTCAAGACAATCCTCACCAGGGGCAGGAACATCAGGTCGTCCTTCTTGGGAAGCCCCGGAAGCCGGAACGACTGAAATCGGGTCGGGATCCATCACCTCCTCGGTAGGAGGAGGGAGCCACTTCCGGAACTCCTCCTCGGAGATCTCCCCCTTGCAAAAACTGATGGCCGCATGAATAGGATCCATATTCAGACTTGGCAGCACCATCGGTATCAATTCAGCACAGTCACCAACCCCCTCAAGGCGGATAGCCTCCTTCTCGGTCTCAAGATCGGCCTCTCTCTCCTCAAGCTCGGCCTCTTTCCTCTCAAGATCATCCCGAGCCCGTGCCATTTGCTCATCATTGGCCTTCAATTTGGTTTCTACACTGGCCACATTCGCCTTCAAAACGCCAATCTCAGATTGAGCAGCCTTCAAATCCTCCCGGGCAGTGTCGGCAAGTTTTCGCTCTAACCCGGTAGCAGCCTTGAGAGCTTTGTTTGTTTTGAAGTTCTCAATAGCAGTCGACCCAAGGTTCTTTATCACCTCCTCCCGATCAGCCAGTTTAGCCTCCACTTCTGTAAGGCGATTCTGAAGTCTCTGAGCCTGACCACCCTTGGACAATAGACTCAGAAGGAGGTCCTTATTCTTCGCCATGAGGTAGGTAGCCTGCACGAAAACAAAGAAGGTCAAGATATGAGATGAAGAAGACCGAGAACCGAGATCAGAAAAAAAGAAGAATAAAACTACCTTTGCCATTTGAGAGCTCATCTCGGTCACCACACCTTCCGGAGAGATATCCTCATATCTCGAAACCTCCCCCGGGGGAATCACCTCGGCCAATTCATTAAAAGCCGGTACTAAATGGAAAGTAGCCTCCCGGATGCCTTCTCCAAGTCATCCACCCCGAGGATCACGGAACCCTTGCGCTTCTTAGAGGAGGCCTCAGAAGACTTCTTCCCCCGACGGGCATCCTGCTTCTTGCCCTGCACAGGCTCCTCCCCCTCCAACTCAGCCTCCTCAGCCCCAAATTGACGCCTCATTTTCCTAAGAGGCTTCGGCGGACTGACCAACCGAGCAGACCCCGATGACTCCACACCAGGAGAAGATGGATCACGAGTAGCCATTTGAACTTTCCTTTGAGGTGCTCTCCCAACCGCGACAGATTCAGCTGATGCCCGGGAAGTTCCAGTTTCAGCATGGCCGGCCTTCTTCATAGTGCCAGCCAACTTCTCAAGAAACTTAGGCCTCTTTGACATACCTACAAAAAAAGGGGAAAATGAAATCAGGACCCGAGCATATAACAAAGACATCAAACACACGATAAACAAACAGGGAAGTCAAACTAAACAGCCAGCAGACATCTACCTATCCGACCTGCGACCTCCGAAGGGACAGCCCGGGTAAGGCCCGATTCAACAAATGCCGCATCATTAACCAACTCCCTCCAGTGGGCAGCATACCGACGAGCCCAGACTACCTGTTGCCGAACCCGATGAGAAACCTTGGGAGCATCCCTCCAACAGGCTATGGGGAATAGAAAAGGAGGGGTAAGAACCCAAAAAAAAAAAAAACAAAACTAAGGAAAGCAAAAAGTTGATCTCCTAACCTCCCGCCCTGAAGATATCCGGTACCAAGAACTCCCCTTCATCCGACCTTAGGGACCGTCCCCAATCCCCAGTGGCCCAGAACCAGAAGTCTTTAAAATTCTTATTTGAGTCAGGGAGTTTCTTGACGACATTTGACGATGTTAGACAGTTATGACCCATAGCGTCACTATTTTGTAAATGATATTGTATTATTGTACAAAATTAACTATGTAGTAATGAAATTGCCTTTTACCGTTTTGTAATTTATTTACTTTGATATAAATGGTAAGAGTCCCTATGATTAGTTCCGGATTGTGATGATATGAGACGGTATCAATCCATAAAGGTTTAATCATTAAATATCCCTAGTCGTAGTATTATCGAGATTGGACATCGATAATGTGGAATAGACTAGTACTGCACTTGTGCATGTTGTGAGGGCACAACCGCATAGTTCTCATATATTTAAGTATAGGATACTTATGCAAGTGCGGTAGGAGGTTGTGTTTTACCGATGGTACGGAGGAAACAGCTTCGCTCTGGATAGACCCCGCGGAATCCCATTGGTAGTATGTCTGCGTGTCTATGGGAGTCCGCTTCAGGGTAGGTGCATATGATCTTAACCTGAGACTTGCATCGCTAGTACTTACGACAATCGGTAAACTTTAGTTTTGGTGGTCCAGGGCTTTAACGGGTTCTGTGTACACCTCTTCTGGGTTTATCGAGAATCGTAGTGTATTGGGTGTGATGTTAAGATGGAAGTATCACTTCAGACATATGGAGATGATGATCGCGAGGGATACAGAACTAATACTCTATAATGGTTGCAACCATCGGGATAATATGACTAGGTCAGGATTATCCGATTCAAAGAGACTGGTTGCTTGATGTCCGATATGTGTATCGTACGGGGCAGACACATTTCCAGCCCCAGGCCTTACA
Source organism: Zanthoxylum bungeanum (assembly GCA_019454045.1). Taxonomy (NCBI): domain Eukaryota; kingdom Viridiplantae; phylum Streptophyta; class Magnoliopsida; order Sapindales; family Rutaceae; genus Zanthoxylum; species Zanthoxylum bungeanum. Next base: position 66,141 of record SKCR01018016.1, on the reverse strand, counting down.
TGTGATCATCCGATACTGGTTCGATATACACTATACTACGGTATACTACGCCTGTTATAGATCTTATATTCCAATAAGAATATTTCTGGAGAATTGGGTAGGCATGGCGTTTTGCTAGAGGCTAACATTGTCTTGTAAATCGGTAAAAACGTAGTACTTGGTACGTACATATTCAGATAATCTGACGGCCGTATTTACTGCCAACATATCCAGGGATCTCTTGGGTCGCTTCCCGAAGATTCACCAATGACGTATGATTCAAACTCGATTAATCTTGGATTAATTACGGAGAGTCTTTATCTTGGATAAAGTACTATACAAGAGAGAGAACGATTAATTTGGAATTAATCGTAAAATTATTATATTCGATATAATAATCGAAATTCGATTTCGACGCGAAATTAAAATCAGATTTTAATTCGGGCAAACGAGTTAATTTAGAATTAATTCGTTAGCGACGTAAATAATAATTTCGCTAGGCGCAATTATTTATTTAAATTCGATTTAATTAACGTCGCGACGTAAGTTCGGTATTTCGGAAATATCGAACCCGAACGCGTGAGTGCACGTGGGCCCACTTTCATTTGGAACGTGTGGGGGCCCACATGACACATGTCATAATATGCATTATTTAATTGTTAATACATTGCATGGTGATAGTGTACAATACACTCAATGGTTTTGCATGGAGTTTGAGTGTTTGACACTCTAAGCCATTGCATGATTTGTGTAATAAGTTTATTATTAATTTAATAAATATTATGGCATAAATATAAATTGATTTTTGTAACAAAAATCATAATACTCCTCTCTCTCACATTGCCGAAAAACAGATGCAGTTTTGGGCTCTCCATTTCTTCAATTTTTGTGGCAAGATTGAAGAAGTTGTGCATTCAAAATCACAACAAAGGCTAGCACCTTCAAGGGATCATACATAGGTGATATGGGAAACTAATCCTTGAGCTTGGAAGGATCAAATTCGACTTGGAGTCCCTCTTTTCTTCTTGGCCGAGAGCTTCACTGCACAAGGGAGGAATTTCGCATCATCTTAGCATCCATTTTCAAGTATTGTGAGTATGATTCCGCCATACTTCATTAATTCATTCATGTATTTATGTATTTTGCTTGTTCTTGTTGATCTTGGGGCTTGGTAATTATTTCCAACAATGGTATCATTGAGCTTAAAGAGCATGCAAATATATTAGGATGTTATTTGGGGAAAATTGTATGAAGCATGATTTGATGAGTTTGCTTGATTAAATATGCTTAGATGTATGTTATTTAGATTATACATCATCAATTTCATGGAAAATAAATTGGATTAATTTTTCCAACCCACATGAGGCTTGGCCGAATACATGCAAGCATATGGACTAGATGATTTTTTAATTTTAAGACATTAGAGATGACTTGAAACAATATGGAATGATGATTTGTAACTCGATTGGATTGAAAACGAAATCGGAACCATTTTAATCACCTTGGCCGAATGCTTGATGGAGGATTAGGGACTTGATTTTTTGATTAAATAATGTTGGACATATTTAAGATAAAAATATGATTAATGGATTAATTTGATATTTTAGGAATATTGATTTAAAGGATTAATCATGATAATACACTTTAATTAATTAAGTTATAAATTTTGAATTTTAAAATTGGTTAGTTGGGCTTAATTTTGAATTGGGCCTAAAACTATATATTTGGACATAATGGGCTTGGTTGGGCCAAGTAGATTTGGACCATTTGGATTGGATCCAAAATGGGCCTAAATCACACCATTTAAGCCCAAATGTAATAAATGGGCTTTTATGTTTAATGGGCCTTATGGGCTTGATATTGATTTTATGGCATATGAGGGTGATTCCTTATTGGGCTTGGTAATTGGGTTTGACCCATACATTGACCAAAACCCAAGCCTAAAGAAATCAATTGAAAGCCCATCGGACTTTAATTAAACGGACATTAGATGTTAGTTGGGCTTTGAGACCCGATTGTATTAGATTTGGAATCTAAGTTATAAAAGCACAATAAAAGTGTAAATATTTAATTTAGAATTAAATAATAGGATTAGTATTGAATACGACTTAAATTGGATTTCACGAGTAGTTCGATATAATTCGTGAATTCATACTATAAGTATTTATTCTCAAATTGAGTTGGACTCGCGCAAATGCAAACAATTGTTTGAACATTGTATTGTCACCTAATTAAAGACTAATTAATTGGATTTGATTGGTTGTATAACATGCCTTGAATGAATGAATGTGGATGTGATGTATGAATAGTGTATATCGGATGGATATTAGAATGGAAGGGTAATTTTAGAAATTATTGTAATTTAGAATTTATAAATTGGACCTGCGTGTCCAGCCTTTCTCTTATTGTCTCTTTGTATTCTCTTCTCACCTAATTCCCCTCAATGTAAATGAGGTTTCTCTTATTGTATTATGTAATTGGGTAAGAGTAGAATAGTGCTAGCGGGGAGAGGCAAGGGGTGATTTTTTCTAGGAACAAGTTGTTGTTCATATCCATCCGTATATCGCTATTACTTTACTTTACGCGCTTATGATGTTTTAGAAGCATGCTTAAGGGTGTATGATGATGAGACCTAACAAAGATAAATTAATTGGTTGCCAATTACGCGAAAAATCCCTCAAACAATATTAAGCGATTTTCCTTCCGTTGAATGATTCTTTCTCAAGATCCGAAATTGGCATTGGTTTGTTGGCCAAAGTCAGACCTTTGTCAATTGAGGATGTGTTTGAATCATGAGAGTTTTTTTCCACATCGGTGTCCTGTCCAAGTTGTGATTTGTTGGCCAAAGTCAAGATCACTTCTTGTCCATCGACATTGATTACGAAATTTTCCTCATCAATGGGTCCCGCTTAACTGGAATCATTAGGTTTGTTGTGCCAAAGCCAAGGCTTAGTTGATTCAGAGGAAATGGTTAGGAAAATGTATTGGATGCATTGACATATGTATATGTTTCGGACCTAGATGTCCACCTAACGGATCTAGGAATTGGATGGGATCCAATTGATCTTCGAGATCTACCTAGTTAAATATCATACAATTTGTTGGCCAAAGTCAAGGTTGTGTGTTATTTAATGGGATCCTAGCCCACTAGGAAATTGGATTTCCCGAGTACTCAACAGAGGGTTAGAGACTTGCAGAAAATAGTGGGAGGCTAGTATTGAATTTGCAATTATCGTTCAGATACTTAGCTTTACGCGCTTACACAACTTATTTCGTCAATATTTACACATTAGTTGGACTAATACAATGTTAATTTTTTATGTAACAGTTTGACTGTACCCACATATCGTTAACTGGATAATTAGATTATCGTAGTTAAGATGGCAAACAAGGGAAATGTCCGTGACATAATCATGGGTGATAATGTGTTCAAGGGCACCAACTTCGCCGACTGGGAAATGAACCTAAGGATAGTCCTTGGGGCGGAGAGGATATTGTATACGATACAAAGACCTCTCGGGCCTAAGCCCACTGAGCCACTCGAGCTGGAGTTATGGAAAACTCACAGTGATGATTGTGACACGGCTCAGTCGATCATGCTTGCTTCAATGACTCAACACTTTCGCCGCCGCCAGAATAGGGACTTGGATCCTTATGATATGATGGCAAGATTGCAAGATCTTCACCGCACTAATAAGCGGATGGCGAGGTACGAGTTAGTGAAGAAAATCTTTCGCTCCCGTATGACTGATGGTAGTTCTGTTGAGGTCCATGGGACTCAAATGATAGCCGATATTGAAGAATTGGCTAATATGGGTATAGTCTTGGAGGCTGAGCTGTCTACAGATGTAATTCTACAGTCACTACCCGATACTTGGAAACAGATTGTCATCAACTACAAATTGATGAATTCAGATGATACTCTTGGAGAGTTATTATCGATTCTCAAGGAGTCAGAGAAAGAGCTTCTGAAAGGCAACAAGCGCGAGGCGCACTTTGCATCAACATCTCAAACGCCGAAAGCTGGGCTCAAGGCAACTGGGGGTGTTAAGAAGAAAAAGCATAGAAACAAAGGCAAGGCCAAGTCAACGAAGGCTTCTGGGAAGCCAAGGGACAAGTCTCAAGATGTTTGCCTGAAATGCGGCAAGAAAGGTCACTGGAAGCGTGACTGCCGCATGAACACAAGGGACACAAGGAGGACATACAGGCGGGCAAGGCACCGGCCTCAGGTATGTTTGTTATTGAGATAAATATGACTACTTCTAGTCTTAATAAAAATTGGATTTTTGATTCTGGCTATGGTTCTCATATTTGTACTGATGTGCAGGATCTGCATGATAGCAGGAGACTGGCTTCGGGGGAGGTAGATCTACGAGTTGGAAATGGAACTTCTGTTGCTGTTTTGGCCGTAGGCACTTTTGTTTTGAACTGCCTTCGGGGCATGTACTTAAACTAAATGACTGTTATTTTGTTCCTAGTTTAACTAGGAATATTATTTCTGTATCTTTGTTAACCCAGTATGGGTACACTTTTGTATTTAAAAACACCAGGTGTTATTTATATAAAAATGATGCAGAAATTTGCACTGCCGATGCAAATAATGGTCTTTAATATTTTGAATATAAATAAATCTCCAAACGTAAAATAATAAACAAAAGGCTCAAAATGAGTAATCCAAAGGAAGAACTTATTTGTGGCATTGTCGTCTGGGACACATCAACAAGACTCGCATATCCACACTTTCGAAGAGTGGGTACTTGGACGGATTTGATCAAATTCATATGACGTCTGCGAATCTTGTTTATTAGGCAAAATGCCTAAATCACCTTTTAGTGGTAAAGGTGAACGCGCCACTGAACTGTTAGCCCTCGTTCATAGTGACGTTTGTGGGCCCATGTCTAGCCAGGCTAAGGTGGATATCGATACTTCGTAACCTTTACGGATGATGCATCGCGTTATGGTTATGTGTATCTAATGATGCACAAGTCGGAAACTTTTGAGAAATTCAAAGAGTTTCGACACGAAGTTGAAACAAACAGGCAAGAGTATTAAGACATTACGGTCGGACCGTGGTGGCGAATACTTAAGTAATGAGTTTCAAGATTACTTGAAAGAATATGGTATTCTTTCACAATGGACTCCTCCTGGAACACCACAATTAAATGGTGTGTCTGAATGGAGAAACCGTACCTTGCTTGACATGGTAAGGTCGATGATGAGTCGCACTGAGCTACCTATATCCTTCTGGGGACATGCATTAGAAAGTGCAATTCTTATTTTGAATAGGGTTCCGTCAAAGTCTGTTGAACAGACTCCGTATGAGATATGGACAGGAAAGAAACCAGGTTTCTCATTCCTGAAGATTGGGGTTTGCTGGGCATACGTCAAACGTTTGGAAGGTACCAAACTTGAACCCAAATCTGATAAATGCCTATTTGTTGGATATCCTAGGGAAACCAAGGATATTACTTCTATTACCCATCAGAGAACAAGTATTTGTTACTCTACATGCGGTTTTTCCTTGAGAAGGAATTCCTAAATGCAGTGTTTAGTGGGAGGAAAGTAGAACTCGATGAAAGTCGTAGTGATACTGTTCCTGGCAATGAATCGAGAACGGAACATGAACAGTCCATCCAGGATGAGACTGAACCACAATCTTCAATTACACAAGGACTACGTAGGTCGGAGAGAGTCAGGGTAATACCTGAGAGGTATGGATTCCTGATCTCACCTCATGTAGATATTAATCTTATTGAGGATACTGAACCGGCTACGTATGAGGAAGCGATACAAGGTATCGAATCCACTTTATGGCAAGAGGCCATGAAGGCCGAAATGGATTCCATGTATACCAACCAAGTTTGGACACTAGTTGATGCACCAGAAGGCGTAAAGCATATTGGATGCAAATGGGTCTTCAAGAAGAAGACCGACATGGATGGCAACGTACAAACGTACAAAGCTAGGTCGAGCGAAGGGGTATCGTCAATAACTTGGAGTTGATTATGACGAAACTTTCTCACCCGTTGCCATGATTAAATCCATTCGGATAATGCTTGCGATAGCTGCATATTACGATTACGAAATATGGCAGATGGACGTTAAGACCGCTTTCCTTAACGGAAACCTGTTGGAGGATGTTTATATGCAACAACCTGACGGTTTTATCGCACCAAGACTTGCAAACAAGGTTTGTAAGTTAAATCGGTCCATTTATGGACTGAAGCAAGCATCGAGGTCATGGAACCAACGTTTTGATGAGGTCATAAAAGAATATGATTTCATTCAAAACGTAGATGATCCTTGTGTATATAAGAAGGTTAGTGGGAGTGCACTGACTTTTATTGTCCTTTATGTCGACGATGTATTGCTTATAGGCAATGACATTCCCATGTTAACGTCGGTGAAAGCTTGGCTTTCATTGAAATTCTCCATGAAAGATCTGGGAGAAGCAGCTTTTATTCTAGGAATAAAGATCTACAGGGATAGATCTAGAAGGCTACTTGGACTCTCCCAGAGTACATATATTGATAAAGTGTTGAAGAGATTCAACATGGATCAGTCCAAGAGGGGACTGTTGCCAACATCACATGGCGTCTATCTATCTAGGGACATGTGTCCTAAAACACAAGATGAGAGAGACAACATGAGTCGGACTCCGTTCGCCTCGGCAGTTGGATCGATCATGTATGCCATGATATGTACACGACCTGATGTGTCCTATGCTTTGAGCATGTGTAGTCGATATCAGGCCGATCCAGGAAAGGATCACTGGATGGCGGTTAAGAGTATCCTTAGGTATCTTAAGAGAACTAAGGATGTTTTCTTAATCTATGGAGATGGAGAACTTGAGGTATCTGGGTATACCGATGCAAGTTTCCAAACCGACAGAGACGACTTCAAGTCGCAAACCGGGTACATATTTTGCTTGAATAACGGAGCAGTGAGCTGGAAATCTTCCAAGCAAGATACTGTTGCCGATTCAACAACTGAAGCGGAGTACATTGCAGCAGCTGAAGCAGCAAAGGAAGCGGTTTGGATCCGAAAATTCCTAGTTGGATTAGGAGTAGTTCCATTAGCAGCTGAGCCCGTTTTATTGTATTGTGACAATAGCGGGGCCATAGCGCAGGCTAAGGAACCAAGGTCTCATCAACGATCCAAACATGTTCTTCGACGATTCCATCTGATTCGAGAGATCATACATCGTGGCGATGTGAAGATCGAAAAGATCGCATCAGAGGACAACATTGCAGATCCGCTGACGAAAACAATTCCTCGGGAAAAGTTTGAGCGACACATACATAGTTCAGGTATTAGATGCTTGAGTGACTGGCTATAGGCCAAGTGGGAGATTGTTAGACAGTTATGACCCATAGCGTCACTATTTTGTAAATGATATTGTATTATTGTACAAAATTAACTATGTAGTAATGAAATTGCCTTTTACCGTTTTGTAATTTATTTACTTTGATATAAATGGTAAGAGTCCCTATGATTAGTTCCGGATTGTGATGATATGAGACGGTATCAATCCATAAAGGTTTAATCATTAAATATCCCTAGTCGTAGTATTATCGAGATTGGACATCGATAATGCGGAATAGACTAGTACTGCACTTGTGCATGTTGTGAGGGCACAACGCATAGTTCTCATATATTTAAGTATAGGATACTTATGCAAGTGCGGTAGGAGGTTGTGTTTTACCGATGGTACGGAAAACAGCTTCGCTCTGGATAGATCCCGCGGAATCCCATTGGTAGTATGTCTGCGTGTCTATGGGAGTCCGCTTCAGGGTAGGTGCATATGATCTTAACCTGAGACTTGCATCGCTAGTACTTACGACAATCGGTAAACTTTAGTTTTGGTGGTCCAGGGCTTTAACGGGTTCTGTGTACACCTTTTCTGGTTTATCGAGAATCGTAGTGTATTGGGTGTGATGTCAAGATGGAAGTATCACTTCAGACATATGGAGATGATGATCGCGAGGGATACAGAACTAGTACTCTATAATGGTTGCAACCATCGGGATAATATGACTAGGTCAGGATTATCCGATTCAAAGAGACTGGTTGCTTGATGTCCGATATGGTATCGTACGGGGCAGACACATTTCCAGCCCCAGGCCTTACATGTGATCATCCGATACTGGTTCGATATACACTATACTACGGTATACTACGCCTGTTATAGATCTTATATTCCAATAAGAATATTTCTGGAGAATTGGGTAGGCATGGCGTTTTGCTAGAGGCTAACCTTGTCTTGTAAATCGGTAAAAACGTAGTACTTGGTACGTACGTATTCAGATAATCTGACGGCCGTATTTACTGCCAACATATCCAGGGATCTCTGGGTCGCTTCCCGAAGATTCACCAATGACGTATGATTCAAACTCGATTAATCTTGGATTAATTACGGAGAGACTTTATCTTGGATAATGTACTATACAGAGAGAGAACGATTAATTTGGAATTAATCGTAAAATTATTATATTCGATATAATAATCGAAATTCGATTTCGACGCGAAATTAAAATTAGATTTTAATTCGGGCAAACGAGTTAATTTAGAATTAATTCGTTAGCGACGTAAATAATAATTTCGCTAGGCGCAATTATTTATTTAAATTCGATTTAATTAACGTCGCGACGTAAGTTCGGTATTTCGGAAATATCGAACCCGAACGCGTGAGTGCACGTGGGCCCACTTTCATTTGGAAACGTGTGGGGCCCACATGACACATGTCATTATATGCATTATTTAATTGTTAATACATTGCATGGTGATAGTGTACAATACACTCAATGGTTTTGCATGGAGTTTGAGTGTTTGACACTCTAAGCCATTGCATGATTTGTGTAATAAGTTTATTATTAATTTAATAAATATTATGGCATAAATATAAATTGATTTTTGTAACAAAAATCATAATACTCCTCTCTCTCACATTGCCGAAAAACAGATGCAGTTTTGGGCTCTCCATTTCTTCAATTTTTGTGGCAAGATTTGAAGAAGTTGTGCATTCAAAATCACAACAAAGGCTAGCACCTTCAAGGGATCATACATAGGTGATATGGGAAACTAATCCTTGAGCTTGGAAGGATCAAATTCGACTTGGAGTCCCTCTTTTCTTCTTGGCCGAGAGCTTCACTGCACAAGGGAGGAATTTCGCATCATCTTAGCATCCATTTTCAAGTATTGTGAGTATGATTCCGCCATACTTCAATTAATTCATTCATGTATTTATGTATTTTGCTTGTTCTTGTTGATCTTGGGGCTTGGTAATTATTTCCAACAGACGAACTGTCATAAGCTGAAAGGTAATACCATCTGTGGTACGACCTAGGATTGGCCTTCAACCGGAATAACCTCTTCACCTCTTCGAGAGAAGGCTCGCCGAGTCCTGCTCGATGCCAAGCTACATACAACCCGGCCAAAATCCTCCAACTGTTCAGACTCAATTGACAAGGAGCAATCTCCATCTCGGCCAGCATCCAAGCAAAGTAAGGCTGAATCGGCAGCCGCAGCCCACACTCGAAAAAAGCAGGAAGAAGCGCCACCGAGCCCTCATCAGGTTGACTGGCGCGATCCATCAAGCCAAGAACTTCAAGGGCAATATCTATAGGAATGTTATATCGCAGTCGAAGAAGGGCGAGGCCGTCCTCAGTTATTTTGGAGGGACGGTTCATATCCAGAGCCGACGAGCCGAGTTCACCGGCCTCTGGGTCCTTCCGAGGAACCCTCTGATGATAGGAATCTTGTTCGATCTCAGAAGGAGTAGGGGTAGTGTCAAGGTCTTCTACACTAGGTGCCCCCGAGCCCGAGGAGAGCTCCTCAACAGGGGGAGTTGAGGTTTTAGCAGGCTTTTCAGGGGAGGAACTACTGTCAGACATCCCTGACACCCAGAAAAACAAAAAAGGAAGGGGAAGTCAGTCTATAACTAAGAAACTACTCAGGTTTTCTGAAACAAATGGGTTCTAAAAATACCCTAAAGCCAAATCCAAAGTCGTTCCCTAAGCAACACACAAAAAACACAGCAGAGATTCGCAAAAAAAAGCAGAGGTCGTTCAGAGAACTTACTTGTTATTCTCGGAAAGCCGGAGGTTGTACAGTACGGTTTTGCCCGTTCCTTATGTCCGCAGCAAAAGAAAAAGAAAAAAACCGCGGTTGAAATCCGGCAACACTAAGTTGAGCGATTCACAGAGACGTTTTCAGGAAAGCAAGGAGAAATTGCCGAAAAAGATGGAACAGTGAAAGCCTCGCCTTCTTATAGTTATGACAAGGACGCTCGTGACCGTTGGATCTAAGGGAAGAACCCGGATGAACGCCAGGTGTCGACTGCAAAAGAGGTCTCCCAAGTTTAAACAGACGGCTGAGATCAGCCCACTGTGAAGACGACTCTACACGGTCAATTCATTCCCTTTTTGGTGGGAACCCGGCGGATGTTTGACAAGTGTCGAACTTAGAAGAAACCCTAAAGATGATTTGATCGGCATTTAAACGGACATGACTGTTGCGTGTCTCGAGGCAAAGCGTTTGAAAAGAGGCGACAAAACACCGGACCGACCTCCAACAGAGCAAATCAGAAACACCATCTGTATATAGTTCCCGGCACCAACTTACACACTTGTTGGAACCGAGAACTATGGGACAGATGTTGACGGTGTTTTCAGGCACTATGATATTTAAGGCAGCACGACGAGGACAGAAGGGTAATTCCTTGACCGGTTGAGATCATCAAAGCCGACCCGACCACAACATGTGTAGACCGACCACTTTGGTTCGAATGACCGAGCACTATAAAGTCGGCAGAAACACTCTCAGTATAAAAGATTGCCATGACCGACCTCATGAAGACCGACCAGATGGCGAGACATGTTCAAGATGACGACACCTTATTCTTGCGGATAAGATAAAACGAATTATCCTACTCTCACAAGGAAATGAAGTCAGAATCCGAAAAGGAATAAGAAAAGAGAAGGGAATATCAGACTAGGAATCCTTGCAAGGAGAGAAGGCTAAATTCAACTAGGATTTCTTATGCAAATAGGAGTATGATTTCTTTACTATTATAAATAGGAGGGCAGAGTAAGTGTAAAAGGCATCAAAAAATTAGTGATCAGAATCATCAAGCTCTGACTTGTAAACACAGAAAGGATCTGAGATGTGTATTTGAGTAATAAAAGTGCCATCCTATTTTTGTCCGTGGACGTAGGTCGGATCCAAATCCACCGAACCACGTTAATCTCTTTGTCGATTGGTGTGTTTATCTGTCTCTCGCTAAATTTGATTTTGGTCCTCCATAACCAAACAAATTCACCATTGAAGGAGGATTACCTCAGAGGTGATATTCCCGTATTACCCTGAGACCAAAATCACCCGTCAACATAAATGATAAAAGTTTTTATGATTAGTTCCGGATTATTAGATATGAGACAATATCAATCCATAAAGGTTTAATCATTAAATATCCCTAGTCGTAGTATTATCGAGACTGGACATCGATAATGCGGAATAAACTAGTATTGCACTTGTGCGTGTTATGGAAGTGTAACGATATAGTTCTCATATATTTAAGTATTGGATACTTATGCAAGTGTGATAGGAGGTTGTGTTTACCGATGGTACGGAAACAGCTTCACTCTGGATAGACCACGCAGAATCCCATTGGTAGTATGACTATGTGTCTATGGGAATCTGAATCAGGGTAGGTGTATTTGGTCTTAACCTGAGACTTGCATCGCTAGTACTTGCGACAATCAATACGCTTTGGTTTTGGTCGTCCAGGACTTTAACAGGTTCTGTGTACGCCTCTTTTGGGTTTATTGAGAATCGTAGTGTATTGGGTGTGATGTCAAGACGAAAGTATCACTTCAGTCATATGGAGATGATGATCACGCAGGGATACAGAACTGATACTCTAATGGGTTGCAACCATCAGGATAATATGGCAAGGTCATGATTATCCGATTAAAGAGACTAGTTGCTTGTGATCCGATATATGCTTTGTACGGGGCAGACACTTTTCCAGCCCCAGGATTTGCATGTGACATCTGATACTAGATCGTAATATGCAATACTACGTATACTACGCCAGACATAGATTATTTATTCCTTTAAGAATATTTCTGGAGAATTGGGTAGGCACGATGCTTTGCTAGAAGCCAACCATGTCTCGTAAATCGGTAAGAACGTAGTACGAGGTACTCACGTGTTCAGATAGTCCGACGACCGGATTTACTGCCAATATATCTAGGGATCTCATGGGTCGCTTCTCGAAGATTCACCGATGACGTATGATTCGAACATAATTAATCTAGGATTAATTACGGAGAGATTTTATCTAGGATAAAATACTATTTGAAGAGAGAGAACGATTAATTTGGAATTAATCGATAAAATAATATATTCAATATATTAAATGAAATTAGATTTCATAACGGAATTAAAATTGGATTTTAATTCGGGCGAACGAATTAATTTAGAATTAATTCGCGAGCGACGTGAATAGTAATTTTACTAGGCATAATTATTTTATTAAATTTGATTTAATTACGTCGCAATGGAAAATTCGTTAATTCAGAATTAACAAACCCGAGCCCGGGAGTGTTTGTGGGCCCACTCGGATTTTGAATTCAAGTGGGGCCCACAAGTCACATCACAAGTCACATCATTAGTCATTTACTTAACTTTATTTGATGGAAGTTAGTAGAGATTTTTATGATAACTTGTTATACACATTTTGTAAAGGTGATAGACTTTTACCAACTTTGGATTTTGGTATATGTCTTTTGATTTTTGGAAAATCAAAACACAAGTCAACACTTTACAAAATTGAAACACTTCTCTCTCTCCCATTTTGCCAAAAGCCGAGAGTCATCTTCTCCAACAAGAAAAATTGTTGCAATTTTTCTTCTTGCTAGCACATCAAAGAATCATATAAGGTGATAGGGAAACCATTCCCAAGAGCTTGGAATCTCAAATCTCAAAGCTTGGAGCTTGGATTCATCAATCAAAGAGGAGTTTAGAGGATCTTCTCAAAGCAAAATTTTGTTTTCAACGCATCCTATATCCGATCAAAGTGAGTTTATTTCCGCTATTCTCCTTTATGTATTCACATGTTTTATGCTTGAATTGATCTTGGGAACACCTTAGAAACCCAACAATTGTATCAGAGCCTGTTTGAGCATGAAATTTGATTAGGGTTTATATACTAAAATTTGGGTATTTTTGATTTGAGCATGTTTTAATCAAATTGTTTGTTTGAGTATGCTTGAATGTTGATAACTTGGAGTTATGCATAATCAATTTGAAGAAAAACTAATTGGATTAATTTTCCCTAATTTGGGTATGTTGGCCGAATGTAGTATAAACCCTAGGTCATGGTGATTTTATTTTTTGAATCATTGGATGTGTTTAAAAGACATTGGATATATTTATTTATGATTTAATTGGATTGAAATCGAAATCATATATAAAATCCTACCATTGCCGTGACCTGATAGCATGAAAATGACTTGATTTTGTTTCAATAATGTTGGACATGTATTGATTAAGAATAAGCATGATTAATTGATTATATTAGTATTTTGGAAATATTAATTTAAATAGTTAATCATGACTAAACATTTTAATTAATTAAATTGAGAATTTTGGAAAATTAGAATTTAATTAATTGGGCTTAATTTGGAATTGGGCTTAAAAATGTTGTGTTTGGGCCTAATGGGCTTGGTTGGGCCAAGTTGGTTTAGGACAATTGGATTGGATCCAAATTGGGCCTAAACCATTCTATTAAGTCCAAACATAATAAATGGGCCTTTAAATATTTAATTGGGCATAATGGGCCAAAATTGATTTCTTGGCAAATATGGTGATTCCTTAATTGGGCCTTGGTATTTGGGTTTGACCCATATTGACCAAAGCCCATGTCTTAAGAAATTAATTGAAAGCCAATTGGACTTTAATTAAATAAACATTGGATGTTAATTGGGCTTTGAGACCAATTAAGATTAGATTTAGAATCTAAGTCGTAAAGACGCATTAAAAGGTGTAATTATTTAATTTGGAATTAAATATAGAATTAGTATTGAATACAAATTAAATTATATTTAAATTGTAGTTCGATATAATTCAAGAATTCGTACTTTGAGTACTTATTCTTAAACGAGTTGGACTCACGCAAATCAAATCGTTGTTTGAACATTGGATGATCACTTTATTCAAAGATTAATTAATTGAATTAGATTGATTGAATAACATGCTTTGTGTGAATACATGGATGTGTTGTATGAATAATGTATATCAGATGGATATTAGAAGGGAAAAGGGCAATTTTGGAAATTATTGTAAATTTAGAATTTATTAAATTGGACCTGCGTGTCCAGCCTTATCTCTCGATTCTTTGTAATTCTCTTTCTCACCTAATTCCCCTCAATGTTAATGAGGTTTCTTTAATTATATTATGTAATTGGGTAGAAGTTAGAATAGTGCTAGCCGGGGAGAGGAAATGAAGTGATTTATTCTAGGAACAATCTGTGAGATATCCATCCGCATATCATTATTAATTTATTTACCGCGCCTTATTATGCTTTAAGAATGCATGCTTAAGGGTGTATGATGAGACCTAATCAAAGATAATAAATTGGTTGCCAATTTACGCGAAAAACCCTCAATAAATATTAAGCGTTTTCCTTCCATTGAGTGATTCTTTCTCAAGATCCAAGATTGGCAGTGGTTTGTTGGCCAAAGTCAAGACCTTTATCCATCACGGATGTGTTTGAATCATGAAGGCTTTGTTCTATATCGTATATCTTGTCCAAGTTGTGATTTGTTGGCCGAAGTCAAGATCACTTCTTGTCCATCGACATCGATTACGAAGCTTTCCAAAGTCAATGGGTTCCGCTTAACTGGAATCATTAAGCTTGTTGTGCCAAAGCCAAGGCTTAGTTGATTCAGAGGAAAAAGGTTAGGAAAATATATTGGATATATTGGCATATATATCGTATATATGTTTCGGACTTGGAGGTCCACCTACCAGATCTAGGAATTGGATGAGATCCAATTGATCTTAGAGATCTACCTAGTTAAATATCATACAGCTTGTTGGCTAAAGTCAAGGTTGTGTGTTATTTAACGGGATCCTAGACCACTAGAAAACTAGGTTTCCCGAGTACTCAACAGAGGGTTAGAGGCTCGCCAAAAAATAGTGGGAGGCTAGTATTGAATTTGAAATTTCGTTCAAATACTTGGCTTTACGCGCTTTCAAAATATTTCGTCAATTATATTTATTAGTTGGACTAATATTTTATTGTTTTTCTTGTAACACTTAGACTGTACCCATATATCGTTAATTGAATAGTTTAACTATTGCAATTAAAATGACAAGAAAGTTAAGCATTAGAGATATTATCATGGGAGACAATGTCTTTAATGGCACAAACTTTCAAGATTGGGACATGAATCTCAGGATTGTCCTAGGATCCGAGAAGTTACTATACACTATAGAGATACCTCTTGGGCCTAAACCTAGATCTGATCAGATAGTTGAGCTAGAGCTTTGGAAGACTAATAGCGATGACAACTTCACTTCTCAATCTATAATGCTTGCTGCTATGACTCAACAATTCCGTCGTCAAAATAAGGGATTGGATCCCTATAATATGATGGCGAAGTTGCATGATCTTCATCGATCTAATCTTAGATCGCAAAGATATGAGTTGCATAAGAAGCTCTTCCGCACTCGCATGTCAGAGGGTACATCTGTTGAGCACCATGTGTCACAGATGATTGCTGACATTGAGCAGCTGGGACATATGGGCATTGTCTTCGAGGCTGAGACTTCAATAGATTTGATCTTACAGTCTCTCATTGACACTTGGAGTGGGTTCATCATGAACTAAAATATGATGAACTAAGGCTAAACTCTTGGAGAGTTGATGTCCACACTGCGAGAAACAGAAAAAGAGCTCTTAAAGAGCAAGAAGCGTGAGGCACACTTCGCTTCAACATCTCAGACTCTAAGGGCTTGACCCAAGGCGATTGGAGATGTAAAGAAGAATAAGAAGAAGAAGAAGAAGAAGAAGAAGAATAATAATAATAATAAGAAAGGCAAGGCCAAATCGTCAAAACCTTCTGGGAAGGGTAAGGACAAATCCCAAGATGTATGTCTGCAGTGCGGGAAGCGGGGTCACTGGAAGCGTGACTGCCGCGAGTACAAGGCACACATGAAGGAAATCAAAGCGGGCAAGGCATCGGCTTCATGTATGTTTGTTATAGAAATAAACATGTCTACTACTAGTTTTAAAAATTGGATTTTTGATTCTAGTTGTGGTACTCATATATGTACTAATGTGCAGGATCTACAGATTAGCAGGAGACTGGCCTCATGAGAGATTGACCTCCGCGTTGGAAATGGGACACGAGTCGCCGTTTTGGCCGTTGGCACTTTTGTTTTGGAACTGCCCTCAGGGCATGTACTTAAACTTTCAGACTGTTATTATGTACCTAGTTTGACTAGAAATATTATTTCTGTATCTATGTTAGCCCAATGTGGGTATACTTTTATATTTAGAAAGACTGGGTTTTTTATGTATAAAAATGATATGGAAATTTGCACTGCTGATGTAAATAATGGTCTTTATATTTTGAATATAAATCAATCTCAAACATATAATGTAACAAACAAAAGGCTTAAGGTAAGTAATAAAGATGAAACTTACATGTGGCATTGTCATCTGGGACACATAAACAAGACATGTATATCCACATTTTCTAAGAGTGGGTACTTGGACGGATTTGATCCAAATTAATATGACGTCTGCGAATCTTGTTTATTAGGCAAGATGCCTAAATCACCTTTTAGCGAAAAGGGTGCACGTGCCACCGAACTGTTAGCCCTCGTTCAAAGTGACGTATGTGGGCCCATGTCTAGCCAGCCTAGAGGTGGATATGAATACTTCGTAACCTTTACGGATGATGCATCGCGTTATAGTTATGTGTATCTTATGAGACACAAGTCGGAAACCTTTGAGAAATTCAAAGAGTTTCGACACGAAGTAGAAAAACAGACCGGTAAAAGTATTAAGACATTACGGTCGGACCGTGGTGGCGAATACTTAAGCAATTAGTTTCTTGATTACTTGAAAGAATATGGTATTCTTTCACAGTGGACTCCTCCCGGAACACCGCAATTAAATGGTGTGTCCGAATGGATAAACTGAACTTTGTTCGACATAGTAAGGTCTATGATGAGTCGCACAAAGCTACATATTTCCTTTTGGGGATATGCATTGAACAGTGCAATACTTATTTTGAATAAGGTTCCGTTAAAGTCTGTTCAACAGACTCCGTATGAGATATGGACAGGAAAGAAATCGGGTTTCTCATTCCTGAAGATTTGGGGATGCTAGGCATACGTCAAATGTTTGGAAGGTACCAAACTAGAACCCAAATCGGATAAATGCCTATTTGTAGGGTATCCTAGGGAAACCAAAGGATATTACTTCTATCACCCACAAGAGAACAAAGTATTTGTTGCTCTACATGCGGTTTTCCTTGAGAAGGAATTCCTAAATGCAGTGGTTAGTGGGAGGAAAGTAGAACTCGATGAAAATCGGAGTGATACTGTTCCAGGCACAGAATCCTTAACGGAACATGAACAGTTCATCAGGGATGAGACTGTACCACAATCTTCGAATACACAAGAACAACGTAGGTCGGAGAGAGTCAGAAAACAACCTGAGAGGTATGGGTTTTTGATCTCACCTCATGTGGATATTAATCTTATTGAGGAAGACAAGCCCGCTACGTATGAGGAAGCGATACAAGGTATCGACTTCGGTTTATGGCAAGATGCCATGAATTTCGAAATGGATTCCATGTACACCAACCAAGTTTGGACACTGGCTGATACACTAGAAGGCGTAAAACCTATTGGTTGCAAATGGGTCTTCAAGAAGAAGACTGACATGGATGGCAACTTACAAAGCTAGGCTTGTAGCGAAAGGGTATCGTTAACGACATGGTGTCGATTACGATGAAACATTTTCACCCGTTGCCATGATTAAATCCATTCGGATAATGCTTGCTATTGCTGCATATTTCGATTACGAGATATGGCAGATGTACGTCAAAACTGCTTTCCTTAACGGAAACCTTTTGGAGGATGTTTATATGCAACAGCCTGACGGTTTTTTCGTACCAAGACTTGCAAACAAGGTTTGTAAGTTAAATCTATCAATTTATGGATTGAAGCAAGCATCGCGTTCTTGGAACCAACGTTTTGATGAGATCATAAAAGAATATGATTTCGTTCAAAACGAGGATGATCCTTGTGTATATAAGAAGGTTAGTGGGAGAGCACTGACATTCATTGTCTTTTACGTTGATGATGTATTACTTATTGGCAATGACATTCCCATGTTAACGTCGGTGAAAGCTTGGCTTTCATTAAAATTCTCCATGAAGGATCTGGGAGAAACAGCCTTTATTCTAGGAATAAAGATCTACCGGGATAGATCTAGAAAGCTGCTTGGACTCTCCCAGAGCACGTACATTGACAAAGTGTTGAAGAGATTCAACATGGATCAGTCCAAGAGGGGACTTTTTCCAGTATCACATGTCGTCACTCTATCTAAGGATATGTGTCCTAAAACTCAAGATGAGAGAGACAACATGAGTCGGATCCCGTTCGCCTCGGTAGTCAGATCGATCATGTATGCCATAATATGTACGCGACCTATTGTCTCATATGCTTTGAGCATGTGTAGTCGCTATCAGGCCGATCCAGGTGATGGTCACTGGATGGCGGTTAAGAATATCCTAAAGTATCTTAGACGAACTAAGGATGCTTTCTTAATCTATGAAGATGGAGAACTTGAGGTAACTGGGTTTACCGACGTAAGTTTCCAAATCAATAAAGATGACTGTAAGTCACAATCCGGGTACATATTTTGTTTGAATAACGGAGCAGTAAGCTGAAAATCTTCCAAGCAAGAGACTGTTGTCGATTCAACAACAAAAGTGGAGTACATTGCTGCAGCTGAAGCACCAAAAGAGGCAGTTTGGATCTGTAAATTCCTAATTGGATTAGGAGTAGTTCCGTTAGTAGCTGAGCCTGTTCCATTATATTGTGACAATAACGGGGCTATAGCGTAGGCTAAGGAACCGCGGTCTCATCAACGATCCAAGCATGTTCTTCGACGTTTCCATCTGATTTGTGAGATAATACATCATGGCGATGTGAAGATCGAGAAGGTCGCATCAGAGGACAACATCTGATTTAAATTGTAGTTCGATATAATTCAAGAATTAATACTTTAAGTACTTATTCTTAAACGAGTTGGACTCGCGCAAATCAAATCGTTGTTTGAACATTGGATGATCACTTTATTCAAAGATTAATTAATTGGATTAGATTGATTGAATAACATGCTTTGTGTGAATACATGGATGTGTTGTATGAATAATGTATATCATATGGATATTAGAAGGGAAAGGGCAATTTCGGAAATTGTTGTAAATTTAGAATTTATTAAATTAGACCTGCGTGTCCAGCCTTATCTCTCGATTCTTTGTAATTCTATTCTCACCTAATTCTCCTCAATGTTAATGAGGTTTCTTTAATTATATTATGTAATTGGGTAGAAGTTAGAATAGTGCTAGTCGGGGAGAGGAAATGGAGTGATTTGTTCTAGGAACAATCTGTGAGATATCCATCCGCATATCATTATTAATTTATTTACCGTGCCTTATTATGCTTTTAGAATGCATGCTTAAGGGTGTATGATGAGACCTAATCAAAGATAATAAAGTGGTTGCCAATTTACGCGAAAAACCATCAACAAATATTAAGTGTTTTCCTTCCATTGAGTGATTCTTTCTCAAGATCCAAGATTGGCAGTGGTTTGTTGGCCAAAGTCAAGACCTTTGTCCATTGTGGATGTGTTTGAATCATGAAGGCTTTGTTCCATATCGTATATCTTGTCCAAGTTGTGATTTTTTGTCCAAAGTCAAGATCACTTATTGTCCATTGACATCGATTACGAAGCTTTCCAAAGTCAATGTGTTCCGCTTAACTGGAATCATTAAGCTTGTTGTGCCAAAGCCAAGGCTTAGTTGATTCAGTGGAAAAATGTTAGGAAAATAGATTGGATATATTGGCATATATATTGTATATATGTTTCGAACTTGGAGGTCCACCTACCGGATCTAGGAATTGGATGAGATCTAATTGATCTTAGAGATCTACCTAGTTAAATATCATACAGCTTGTTGGCCAAAGTCAAGGTTGTGTGTTATTTAACGGGATCCTAGCCCACTAGGAAACTAGGTTTCCCGAGTACTCAACAGAGGGTTAGAGGCTCGCCGAAAAATAATGGGAGGTTAGTGTACGGGCCAGAATTGGACCCAAGGATAAATTTGACATTTACCCCAGGGCCAACCACCGAACCTGGAGCCCATTAGTGAGTCCAATCCATAGACAAGAATATCAGACAAAGAGTCTTCATAGGCCCAAGCCCATCAACATCAGGGGAGCCAACAGACACCAGTTACTAAATCAAGAGAAGAATCAGAATTCATAAAACATCATAAAGTCGACAGTTTCAGCATAGAGACTAACGAATCGTCAGTTGCCAGACATAAATCATCAGAATTAAGTCACCAGTTACGACTGCTCCAACGGGCAGAAGAGAAGCCCCACATCAAGGAACCTATAAAGGAGAGAAAAAAAGGAATAGAGGGGATCAGGACACTACACTTATCAACAAATAAAGCATAATACTCCGCCCTTACGTCAATCAATCAGTGATTAAGGTATCATAAAACCTTAATCCTATCACCTTCGACTTATTCATATTTTGGCTAACTTGAGCGTCGGAGTACTTACGGCTCCCACCACACCGTTGGGCAGTAATCTCCTCTTTCGCTCTACTCTTATTTGCAGGTTCGCTTATGCCCCTCAACTGATTCTCTATTGTGGACCTCGACCGAAATCAGCGTCTACAATTTGGCGCCCACCGTAGGGCTACCTAGCGGATTTTGCAAAAAAAATTTAACACCTTTACAAAATGGCCTTGAGAAATGAACAAACCCCGGATCCCATGATGGCACAACTTGCCATGCTCCAAGAACTTCTACAAGCCTTTGAAGAAGAGAATCTGACAATGCGAAATTCCAATGAAAGCCTACAGAAAAAGCTGGAGCAGTTGTCATCTAATCCCCAGCATGACACTCTAGGTCAGACCAGCGATCCAGATGACCGAAACAATCCGACAGTCCCGCCCATGTCAGATGGGCTAAAGAACAGTCTCCGGCCAACTTCACATGACCCGAACTCTATTATCGATCCATCTCTTCAAATTGCTAGCTCCATCAGAAATGAGATGATCGAATTTAAGGAAGCCATTATGTCCAGACTACCAGGGGTAAAGTTGCCAATCAGGAAGAGCAGGGCCGGAGCAATCTTTGATACCCCATTCGTGGAGTCAATTGTAGTTGTTGAATTGCCCGGAAAATTTAGTCCACCCGATATGAAGCAATATGATGGGTCCACCGATCCAGACGACCACGTCATACACTACAAGTACAAGATGATGTCAACCGGCCTGTCCCCAAGCCAATGAGAGGCTGGAATGTGTAGATGCTTTGGGGAAACTCTAGTGGGGCCAACCCTTTCTTGGTTCATTAATCTGCCCTACAGGTCAATCGAGTCATACCAACACCTGGCTGAAAAGTTCGTGCAGTATTTTGCAAGTTCTTGCAAGTTAGAGAAGAATTCTGATGACCTTAATTCCATCCAGTAGAGAAGAGGGGAGTCATTGCGAAGCTACGTGGCTCAGTTCAACCGGGAGAGGATTACCATCTCGGATCTCCGCCAACCTACTGCGGTAGAAGCCTTCCGGAACAGACTACTTTGTGACAATGGACTTTACAAGAAATTGACGAATTTCCGATGCTACACTATGGACCAGGTCATGATGCGGGCCCAGGTGGAAATAAGATGGGAAAAAGATAAATGAAATAAGAGAAGGGAAGGTGTAACGAATACACGAGTTGACAGGAGGCCCGCTGCTTCCAAGCGACCTGATATGAATATTCACGCTCACAAGGAAATGAGGAACCAACCAAGAGGAGAGCGAAGACCTTTCTACAAAGATATTACAGACGACCAAGGCCGTATAAAGATCAAGAGGAGATGCCAGCCATCAAACCCAGGCTCCCGGACTACAACTTTACAATCTCTCCTAGGGAATTGGTCTCCGTACTCAAGAAAATGGAGAGTGAAGTGAAGTGAAATGGCCTCCACGTTCCAGACACAATCCATCCAAAAAAGACACCAGGAAGTGGTGTGAATTCCATAGAGACTACGGTCATACGACAATGGAATGTGTAGCGTTGAGGTTAGAGGTTCTTGAATTATTGAACAAAGGATTCCTGAGGGATTTGCTCTCATAGAAGGGGAAAACAACCTTGGCGCGAAGGGACGAGAGAGATGGTCAATGAGATATTCCAACCCCACCACCTCCAATTAATAACACTGTCAATGTTATTTCAGGAGGATCGGGAATTAGTGGGACGTCATATTCGGCAGCTAAATGACACTCGAGAGCTCTAGCTAGTGACGTCTCGCATACTACAATGTATGTAGAGAAAGTGTTCAATAATCTAACAATAGAGTTTCCAGACGACGGGGATTCGCACATCTTAAATCCATATCACGACGCTTTGGTCATTTCCTTGCAGGTGGCAAACTTTATGATCAAACGAGTGCTGGTCGACACGGGTTCCTCAACCAATATTATTTTCGCTATAGCCTTTGCGTATATGGGAGCCGAGTTGGACAAGATCAACAGGCGAACGACAGTACTGATTGGGTTTAGTGGAGAGAAAAATTCACGATGGGAGAAATATCACTCCCAATCTACGTAGCTGGAGTTAACAAAATGACCACATTCCTGGTCTTGGACAGCCCATCGGCCTACAATCTGATCATGGGCAGACCTTGGATCCACGACATGAGGGTAGTCTCGTCCACCTATCATCAAGTTATAAAATTCCCAACCAAGTGGGGGGTTCAAGAAATTAGAGGTGACAGATTTGCATCAAGAAGCTGCTACCATACGACTTTGAAGGCAAAAGCAGAGTCGGTATAGCAATTACAGGCTGGGCCTTGTGCTCCGGAGCCGACTCTACCAAATCTAGAAGAGCTCGACGAGGTCCAGATTCACCCTCAATTTCCAGATCACAAGGCATTGATTGGAGCTGATTTGAATCCCAAACTAAGAGCAGACTTAGTTGAATTCTTGAAAAAGTGACACGACAGTTTTGCATGGTCTCACAAAGATATGACTGGAATCGACCCAGAGCTCATTACTCACGAATTGCATGTGGATCTAGGCCATAACCCCGTTAGGCAGAAAAGAGGAAGTTTGCCCCTGAGAGGAACCGGATCATAGATAAGAGGTTCAGAAGTTATTGCAGAATGGAGCAGTTAGGGAAGTACAGTTTCCAGAGTGGCTTGCGAATGTCGTAGTTGTGAAGAAAAAGAATGGGAAATGGAGAGTCTGCATCGACTTCACGGATCTAAACAAAGCTTGTCCAAATGATTCATTCCCACTGCCACATATTGATTCAATGGTCGATGCTACAGCTGGACATGAGCTATTAAGCTTTATGGATGCGTATTCAAGTTACAACCAGATCCTCATGCATCCAGATGATCAAGAGAAGACAGCCTTTGTCACTAACCGAGGAATTTTCTGCTACAAGGTCATGGCATTCGGCTTAAAAAATACAAGAGCAACATATCAACGACTGGTCAACAAGATGTTCTACAGACAAATTGGGAAGACAATGGAAGTTTACATAGACGATATGCTGGTGAAGTCTATTAAATCAGAGCAACATCTCAACCATCTGGAAGAAGCCTTCGACATCATAGACAGGTACGGAATGAAATTGAATCCTACTAAATGTGCGTTTGGTGTCGCATCAGGAAAATTCTTGGGATACATAGTCACTCGACGAGGGATAGAAGCAAAACCAGACCAGATTAAATCTGTTCTCGACATCCCCTCACCGTCCAGCCCGAAGGATGTCATTCGACTAACTGGGAGGATTGCCACACTAAACAGGTTCATTTCCAAATCCACATATAAGAGTTTTCTGTTCTTTTTAGCTTTGAAAAAGGCGAACAGCTTCGAGTGGACTCCTTCTTGTGAAGGGGCACTGAGAGGACTCAAACAATACCTCTCTACACCTCATCTGTTGTCGAAACCACTCGACAATGAGAGGCTCTACCTCTACTTGGGAGTTTCAGAGTGCGAGGTTAGCAGAGTCTTAGTGAGAGAGGAGACTGAAATTCAACTACCAGTCTATTACGTGAGCAAAGCATTGTTGGGAGCAGAATCACGCTACCCGCTAATGGAGAAGTTGGTATTCGCTCTGGTCATGGCCGCGAGAAAACTCAGACCCTATTTTCAAGAACACCCGATCACGGTATACACGACGTACCCTCTAAGAAGCATTCTCCATAAACCAGAAATATCAGGGAGATTGATGAAATAGGAAATTGAACTTGGAGAACATGACATAACTTACCAGCCTAGGACGCAATCAAGTCCTAAGCTTTGGCCGATTTCATGGCCGACTTCACTCCTGGCCTACTTGCAGCAGCTGAAAAAAAGGTCTACTCCATCCAACCATCGATCCCTTGAAAATTAGCAGTCGACGGATCCAGTAACAAAAAAGGCTGCGGTCTTGGAATCATGATCACTACCCCTGCAGGCGACGTCCTGCAACAAGCAATCAAGTGTGGTTTCAGAGTTACCAACAACGAAGCAGAATACGAAGCATTGATCGCTGGGTTATCTATAGCAAAGGAACTGGGAGCCAGGGGGATAGAAGTGAAGTTCGACTCTCAATTGATTGTCAACCAGTCTTGGGATCCTATCATGCCCGAGGTCAAGCAATGGCCTCATACTTACAAAAGGTAAATGATATACGGTCGACATTTGAAGAATTCTCCATCACCCAAATCCCAAGAAGTGAGAAATCCCAAGAAGATGCATTGGTAACCCTTGGATCGACAATGGAGGGGGATGAACCACGAACAATACCTGTAGTGTATTTGAGTTGGCCAGCAATTCGGAAAGAAGTAATAATTGTTGCAGCGGTCGATTCTTTCGACACTTGGATGACGCCTATAGTCAAGTATTTACAAGAATGCGTGCTTCCAGAGGACATAATGCAAGCCAGAAAAGTCCAAAGACAGTCTGCTAGGTTCGTTATGTTCGACGGTCAGCTGCTAAGAAGATCATTCACAGGACCTTACTTGAAATGTCTCTCACACGACGAAGCACAACATGTGTTGACAAAACTGCATGAATGGGAATGTGGGAACCACTCTAGCGGTAAGAGCTTGGCCCTTCGAGCCCACTCGACAGAATATTGATGGCCGACAATGAGGATTGACTTGACTGAATTCGCTAAAAAGTGTGAGAAGTGTCAAAGGTTTGCTCCAGTTCCCCATCTACCACGAGAAAGACTAAATCCCGTTCTATCTTCATGGTCATTTATGAAGTGGGGAATGGACATAGTAGAAAAACTCCCAACCGCTCATGGGCAACGTATCTACATGCTTGTGATGACAGATTATTACTCGATATGGATTGAGGCTGAAGCATTCGCTAGAGTACGCGAAAAGGAAGCTCAAACTTTCGTTTGGAAAAATATCATCTGTCGATTCAGCATACCAAGAGAAATTATAACTGACAACAGCTCTCAATTCATCAGCCACCACTTTCAAGACTTCTGCAGAAACTGGGGCATAAAATTGAACTTCTCAACCCCACGCTTTCCACAAGCGAACGGCCAGGCCGAGTCGTCCAACAAGACGATCCTTAATACTTTGAATAAGAGGTTGGAGAAGACTAAAGGCGCTTGGGCAGATGAACTTCCAGGAGTGTTGTGGTCATACAGGATGACGGTAAGATCTTCGACAAGCGAAACTCCTTTCGCTTTGGCATTTGGAACGGAAGAAGTAATTCCAACTGAAAAAGTCATCCCGTCACCATGCTACCAATGGCTCAACGAAGAAAATAATCATCGTCTGATGAATTTCAATCTCGACATGATTGATGAGACAACGGACCGAGCTTCCATTCGACTAGACACTAATCAACAGAGGATGGCCAGATACTTTGACAAAAACGTCAGGAGTAGGACTTTCAAGGTTGGAGATTGGGTCCTACGGAGAGTGTTTCAGAACACTAAGGAAATTGGAGATGGGAAGTTGGGCCCAAATTGGGAAGGCCCCTACCTCGTCACAAAAGTTGTCAAGAGAGGAGCCTACAAGCTGCAGACCTTGGAGGGGACTCCTGTGTGTTGGACAATTATGACCCATAGCGTCACTATTTGTACAGATCATGATGTTGTTGTACAAATTAACTATGTGACAAAGGAGATTGCACTCTTATCGTTTGTGATTAGATCACCTAGATGTATAAATGATAGGAGGTCCCTATGATTTGTTCATGGATGGAGAATGATATGAGACAGTATCAGTCCACGAAGGATAAATCATTAAATATCCATAGTCAGAGCATTGTCGAGATTGGACATCGATAAATGCGTAAAAGACTAGTATTACACTTGTGCGCGTTGTGAGGGCACAACGACATAGTTCTCATATATTTGGGTATAGGATACTCATGCAAGTGTAATAGGAGGTTGTGTTTTACCGATGGTACGGGAAACAGCTTCGCTCTGGATAGACCCCCTCGAAATTCCATTGGTAGTATGACTATGTGTCTATGGAAGTCTGAAATTAGGGTAGGTGTATTTGGTCTTAACCTGAGACTTGCACCGCTAATACTTACGACAATCAATATACTTTGGTTGCGGTCGTCCGGGGCTTTAACAGGTTCTGTGTACGCCAATGCTGGGTATATTGAGAATCGTAGTGTGTTGGGTGTGATGTCAAGACGGAAGTGTCACTCCAGTCATATGGAGATGATGGTCACGTAGGATACGGTACTAGTACTCTTAAGTACTGCAGTCATCGGGATAAAATGACAAGGTCATATTTATCCGATTATAGAGACTAGTTACCAGACATCCGACATGTGCTTCGTACGGGGCAAACACAATTCCAGCCCCAGGCCTAGCACGTGATCATCCGATACTGGATAGAAATACGCAATACTACGTATACTACGGTAAAACATAGTATTTGGTACTTACGTGTAAGGATATTCCTGTAAGGATATTCGATTATAGATCATTTATTCCTGTAAGGATATTCCTGGAGAATTGGGTAGGCATGGCGCTTTGCTAGAAGCCAACCTTGTCTTGTAAATCGGTAAAACATAATACTTGGTACTTACGTGTTCGGATAGTCCGACGACCGAATTTACTGCCAACATATCCGGGGATCTCATGGGTCGCTTCCCAAAGATTCACCGATGACGACTCACACTTTTAATTAATCTGGGATTAATAAGATGAGAGAGAAAATTAATCTGGGATTAATTGTGGAGATATTTTATCTGGGATAAAATATCAATTTAAAAAGAGATAACGATTAATTTGGAATTAATCGGTTAAATTAATATATTCGATATATTAAACGAAATTGGATTTCGACGCGGAATTAAAATTAGATTTTAATTCGGGCGAACGAATTAATTTAGAATTAATTCGTTAGCGACATGAATATTGACTTCGCTAGGCGTAATCATTTAATTGCGTCGCAACGGAAAATTCGTTAATTTGGAATTAGCGAACCCGAGCCCAGGATTATTTGCGAGCGCATTCACATTTCGAATTCGAGTGCGGCACACAAGTCAAATCAAGCGTCAAATCATTAGTCGCATCAAGCTTTAAATCACTTGTCACTTTGAGTGATGTGACTTGACAACTTGATTGACTTGATGTAAGTTGATGTTTGAGTGTTTGACACTCAAGTGTGAGTTGATGGATTAATTAAAAGGCTATTTACCTTTATTTGATATAGGTATTTGACTTTTAATTATTTTTGGTATTAGATACACATTTGGTAATACAACTCTAACAACTTCTTCTCTCTCTCCATTCTCTTCATCCTCACACCCATGGAGGGCCAAAATACTTCACTGTTTTTTCTGTAAAAACCGTGAATGAGGGAAGCCAAAATGTGGATTTTTGTGGTAAAAATCAAGAGAGCTAACACTCCGAGAGACATGCAAAGGTGATAGGGAAGTCCACCCATGAGCCGGGAATCGTTCGACGAAGCTTGGAGCTTGACGAAGACCTCCAATGGCTGAAATAGTGAGCTGTGACAGTGCTCACTGCCGTGAGCAGTCCAATGGCAGAAAGTGAAGTTTTGTTGCCTCCCGCGTCGCTCAACCGATCGATGTGAGTATTCTGCGACTTTCTCGATTGTATTCACACATGTTCATGCTTGTTTATTGATCATTGGGGCCTTAGTAAACTCCAACAATTGTATCATAGCAAGGAAAAGCATGAAATTGATTTAGGGCTTAAAATTGGGTAAATTGTATTTTGAGCATGATTAATGAAATTGGTTGAATTAGTATGCTTAAATGTGTTTGAATTGAGGATTGATTGGATCAATTTGTTGAAATTATGTTTGGAACAAATTTCCCCAATTTTTTGGTGATGGCCGAATAGGTTGAGCCCTATAATGTCTTGGGATTTTTGATTTTTGATCATTGGATGTGTTAGAAATCATTCGGGAATATGATTTAATGTCGATTGTGGAATTAATTGGATTGAATTCGAATCGGACATAAAATCCCCAAATTGCCGAGAATGATATAGCATGAAAATGGGTTTGATTTTTGTTAAATTATGTTGTACATGATTTAATCTTGATAAGCATGATTAATTAGGCTAATTGATGTTTTAGGAATGTTAATTGGATAATTAATTGTGTAATGCACTTTAGGTAACTAAATTGGGAATTTGGAATTTGGCAATTTAATTGAATTATGCCTTAAATTGGATTTGGGCTTGTAGTGTTGTAATTAGGCTTATTGGGCTTGGTAATACTAAGTTAGGTTTAGGCAAATTGGATTGGATCCAATTGGGCCCAAAACCGCATCCATAAAGCCCAAATGCGACTTAATGGACCTTTAAAGTTTAATTGGGCCTAATGGGCCAAAATTAATTTCTAGGCTTAGGGGTAATTCCCGGATTGGATTTTGGTTATTCGGTTTGACCCAAGTTGACCAAAAGTCCATGCCTTAAGAAATTAATTAAAAGCCCATTGGACTTTAATTAAATTGACGTTGGACATTAATCGGGCTTTGAGACTCGTAGCGATTAAATTTGGAATTTAAGTCGTTAAGGTTCGTAAATAAAGTGTAGTATTTAATTTGGAATTAAATAGCGAATTAGAATTAAATGCATATTGAATTGGATTTAATTATGTAGTTTAATTTAATTTGAGAATTCGTACTTTGAGTACTTATTCGCAAAACGAGTTTGACTCGCGCAAAATCAAATCGTTGTTTGAACATTGGATGATCACTAATTATCAGATTAATTAATTTGATTAGATTGATTGATAACATGCTTGTGTGAATACATGATTGCTATGTATGAATAATGTATATCAGATGGATATTAGATGGGTGGGACAATTTTAGAAATTGTTGTAATAAATTTGATTTATTAATTGGACCTGCGAGTCCAGCCTTATTACCTCCTTATTCTTTGTATTCTATTCTCACCTATTCCCCTCAATGTAAATGAGGTTTCTTTAGAAGTGTAGTGTAACGGGAAGAAGTGATACTTGTGCTAGCGGGAGAGAGAAATGGAGAGATTTGATCTAGAATCAATGTGTAAAGTATCCATCCGCATATCATTATTATTTTATTATACGCGCTTTATTATATGTTTAGAATGCATGTTTAAGGGTGTATGATGATGAGACCTTAACAAAGATAATAAATTTGTTGCCAATTTACACTCGAAAAACCCTCGTAAAATATTAAGCGTTTTTCCTTCCATTAAGTGATTCTCACTCAAGATCCGAGACTGGCATTGGCTTGTTGGCCAAAGTCAAGGCCTTTGTCCGTCGAGGATGTGTTCGAATCACGAAGGCTTTGTTACATATTCGTGTCTTGTCCAAGTTGTGGTTTGTTGGCCAAAGTCAAGACCACTTCTTGTCCATCGACATTGATTACGAAGCTTTCCATGGTCAATGGGTCGCGCTTAACTGGGATCACTAAGTTTGTTGTGCCAAAGCCAAGGCTTAGTTGATTCAGAGGAAAAAGGTTAGGTAATACATTGGATGTATTGGCATATATAAGATATATGTTTCGGACTTAGATGTCCCTCTACCGGATCTAGGAATTGGATTGGATCCAATCGATCTTAGAGATCTACCTAGTTAATTATCATACAATTTGTTGGCCAAAGTCAAGATTGTGTGATATTTAACGGGATCCTAGCCCACTAGGAAACACGGTTTCCCGAGTACTCGACGGAGGGTTAGAGGCTCGCCGAAAAGTAGTGGGAGGCAAGAATTGAATTTGCAATACTCGTTTAATTACTTGCCATACGCGCTCAATCACAAATATCATTCGTCGTTATAAATTAAATGTTAGTTGGACTAATATTCAAATTGTTGTTTTAATAAATAGTTGGACTATATTCAAACTATTCATTTATAGTTGATTTTATAATTGGATTATAGTAATCAATATAATTGATTTTAATCTATTAAAATTATAGTTGATTAAATAGTTGGACTATTGTGATCATTATAATAAATAGTACTTCAATCGTTGATTAAATAGTTGGACTATTAAAATCAAGATAAAATTGAAAGATTGACATTTAAAACATAATCCTGGGGAAAATGTATTTAAATGGTTTAATTTTCAAAATTGGGAATAAATTTCAGGATGGTCCTGGAAAATAATAAGTTATTTTATTTGATAAAATAACATATTAGGCCTAAAGCCCGGAGTTAAGCAAACAGTAGAGCATAATCTTTGGAAGATTATGTGATGATAACTTTAGTGCTTAATCCATTATACTTACCGCAGTAGACTCCTTAATTTCTGAATCAGAACTAAGGATTAGATCCTTAAAGTATGATAATGAAATTGAAGGATCTTCTTAGATCTATCTTTAGATTTTAGAAGTACTAAATTGCAATAAATAACTCTTGGAGAGTTAATGACTATTCTCAAGGAGATAAAGTCAAAGCTTGCAATTAGGCAAGTAGCGCAAGGCGCACCTTACTTCGATATTCTAGAAGTCCGAGGCTTTGGCCAAAGGCTTCTGGAATATGAAAAGGGCGAAGGAAAAATCATTATAATCTTCTAGGAATATAAAGGACATATCCCAAAATGTCTGCCTAAATATGGCAAACAGGATCACGGAAGCGTGACTGCCGTTTGGACAAGGCAGACATGAAGGAATTGAAGACGAGCAAGGCTCTGACTTCAAATATGTTTGTGAAGATTATGTTCACTACTAGTATTAAAATTGGATTTTAGATACTTAGTGTGGTATATAAAATATATGTATTGATGTTCAGAATCTGCTATGAGCAGGATAATGATATCAATTGAGATTTATCTGCGAATTGGAAACGGGAAAAAAATCGCTGTTTTAACCGTAGATACCTAAGTTTAGGAACTACCCTCGGGTTTGTACCTAAATTTGGAAACTGTTATAATGTAACTAGTTTGACTAGAAACATTATATCTATATCAGTGTTTAACCCGCTGCGGGTGAACCTTTATATTCTAGAACACTAAAGTGTTTTATTATATAAAGATGATATTGAGATAAACACATTAGATGTGAATAACAGTATTTATATTTTGAATATAAATAAAATCTCAAACGTATAACATGACAAACAATAGCTCAAACTGATTTGATGAGATGAAACTTAAAAGTGGAAATGCCACAGATCTGTTAGCCCTAGTTCATAGTGAAGCAAGTGGGGCCATGTCTAGCTAGGCTAGATGTGGATATGAATATTTCGTGACCTATACGGATGTGGCATCGCGTTATGGTTATGTGTTTCTTTTGAAACACGAATCAGAAACTTTTAAAGTTTCGACACGAAATAGACAAATAGATCGGCTAAAGTATTAAACCATCACAGTTAGACCATGATGAAAATACTTAAACAATAAGTTTCTAATATACTTGAAATAGTATAGTATTCTTTCAAAGAGGACTCCTCCCGGAACACGTCATCCTGACGGTGTGTCCGAACAGAGTAACCGAATTTTGTTGGACATGATAAGGTTAATCATGAGTTGCTCTGAGCTACCATTTCCTTCAACGAATAATCTTTAAATAGTGCAGAAGTTATTTAGAATAAGATTCCATAAAAATCTGTTTGACAAATATCATATTAGATATGAACGGGAAAGAAATCGGGTTTCACATTCCTGATAATTTGGGAATGCTAGGCATATGTTTGGATGATACCAAACTAGAACCCAAATTGGATAAGTGCCAATTGTAGGTTATCCTAGGGAAACCATAAGCATAGTGCTTATACATCTCACTAGAGAACAATTAGATTGTTGGTCAACATGCGGTTTTCCTAAGAGGAATACCAATATGCAGTGGTTAGTGGGAGGATAGTAATACTCGATGAAAATCGGAGTAATACTGTTCCTGGCACCGATTCCTAATGGAACACAAATAGGACATCAAGGATGAAACTATACCATTAATCTTCGAATACACAAGAACCGCGTAAGTCGGAGAGAGTCAGAAAATAATATGGGGTATGGGTTTCTGATCTCACCTCATAAAGATGTCTATCTTATTGAGGTATACCAACTGACTACGTATGAGGAAGTGATACAAGGTATCAACTCCCTATTATGGCAAAGTGCCATGATATCCGAAATGGATTCCATGTAAATCAACAAGTTTGGATACTAGTTGATGTACCGCAAGGCATTATGCCTATTGGTACTATATAAGTCTTCTAGGAAGACGTATATGGATGGCAATATACCAACATATAAAACTAGGCTTTTAGCGGAAAGGTATCGTTATCAATATTATGTTGACTACGATTCAACCTTTAAACTGTTGCCATGGTAAATCCATTTGGATAATGCTTGCTAATGCTGCATGTTTCATTTGTGAAATATGTCAGCTTAACGGGAAAATCACTTTCCTGAAAAGGAAACCTTTTGGAGGATGTTTACAAACATCCTTTCGGTTTTGTCGTACCAAAACTAGCAAACAAGGTTTGCGGGTTATTCGATCCATGTTTGGATTGAAGCAAGCATTAGGTTATTGGAATTATCGTTTTGATGTAATCATAATGGAGTATGATTTAATTCAAAACGTAAATGATTCTTGTGTGTATAAGAGGGTTAGTGGGAGCGCACTGACAGTGGTTGTCCTATATAAATAATGATAATATATGTCATTCCTTGGAAATGATATTCCCATGATGATAATCGGTGAAAGCTTGGCTTTCGAGAAAACTCTCCGAGAAACCGTACATTAAAAATGTACGCGACCTGGTGTCTCATACGCTTTGAGCATATGGATTCACAAACAGGCCAATCCGAGTGACAGTCACTGGATTGATGTTAAGAACATCCGTTAGTATCTTAGAGAACTAAGGATGCTGTCTTATTCTATGGAGAAGGAGAACTTGAAGTGACTGGGATCACTATAGCAAGTTTCCTAAACCGATAAGATGACTATAAGTCACAAACGGTACTACAAAGTTTGAATAACGGAACAGTGAGCTGGAAATCTTCCAAGCAAGATACTGTTACCGAATAAACAACAAAATGCGGGTTATTGCTGCAGCTGAGGCGGTAATAGAAGCCTTATGGGTCGATAATAAATCTAATTAGATTAGATATAATTCTGTTAGCAGCTGAGCTAGGCTTGAGCACAGGCTAAAGAATTAATGGTCTCATCAACGATCCAGATACATACTTCGATATTCATCTGATTCGTACGGATCATACATCGTGGCGATGTGATGATCATATAAATCGCATCAGACGATAATCATGCAAATCCGCTGACGAAAGCATTTTCTCAGCAATTTGAGCCAACCGTACATAGTTCGGGTGTAAGACACTCGAGTGACTGGCTATAGGCCAAGTGAGAGATTGTTGGACAATTATGACCCATAGCGTCACTATTTGTACAGATCATGGTGTTGTTGTACAAATTAACTATGTGACAAAGGAGATGCACTCTTATCATTTGTGATTAGATCACCTAGATGTATAAATGATAGGAGGTCCCTATGATTTGTTCCTGGACTGAGAATGATATGAGACAGTATCAGTCCACGAAGGATAAATCATTAAATATCCCTAGTCAGAGCATTATCGAGATTGGACATCGATAAATACGTAAAAGACTAGTATTACACTTGTGCGCGTTGTGAGGGCACAACGACATAGTTCTCATATATTTGGGTATAGGATACTCATGCAAGTGTAATAAGAGGTTGTGTTTTACCGATGGTACGGGAAACAGCTTCACTCTGGATAGACCCCCTCGAAATTCCATTGGTAGTATGACTATGTGTCTATGGAAGTCCGAAATTAGGGTAGGTGTATTTGGTCTTAACCTGAGACTTGCACCGCTAATACTTACGACAATCAATATACTTTGGTTGCGGTCGTCCAGGGCTTTAACAGGTTCTGTGTACGCCAATGCTGGGTATATTGAGAATCGTAGTGTGTTGGGTGTGATGTCAAGACGGAAGTGTCACTCCAGTCATATGGAGATGATGGTCACGTAGGATACGGTACTAGTACTCTTAAGTACTACAGTCATCGGGATAAAATGACAATGTCATTGTAGGACACAAAAATCGGCGACGCTGTTCTAGACTCGCGGCCTAGTTTGGAGTACGAAATAACATGAAGTCGCCACCCGGTGTGAACCGGGACAAAGATTTAAGGCCGCACTCACCCCTCGCAAGGGAAGACCCCAAACCATTGGGTTCAGAATGGTCCCTTACTTATGTCACTTGTGATGATATGATTTGTGCAATAACCTAACCGAATCTATTCAACATTCATGCTCAAGGGTAATCTACGTCTAGTATGCATTCATCAAAATGACTCCCAATCTAAGTTTGCATGCTCGAAAATAAGTCTTTAAACTGCGAACACACAATATCACACAATGAGCATATTGAGCCATTAAACCAAAATAAATAACAAATAACTATTTAAACATAATCATAAACTAAAGAAAATACCATGCATAAAATAACATAATCATGCTTTGAAAATAAATAATAAACTAAGCTAAATCATGCTTTAAATAATAACTAAATAATCTATGAACTACATCATGCTCAAACACAAGTTGGATGAGACGAAATACGTGTCTCTTAAGTGGTATATGGCGTTGTATCCCGAGTACAAACCGTACTACCGTCCATTTGGATTCGGCTACAGAATTTACGTCCGGGTTTCCATCCTATATACCACAAAAGGGAACACATATTCCGCTCATCCAACAATCACATCATGCCTCAAACGACTCTCATGCGATAATATTTAAAATAAACAAAATAAACGAAAGATAACAAATAAAAGGGTGCCCTCAGGTCTAACCTCTTTTGTCGTTTCACGAAAGGGCGTTACACGGCTGTTGGAAGGGTGGATGATCCGCAACTTTCCTGGTTCACTAATCCAACATTTTCCCTCACTGTTTCATTGTTTGGGCTTCTGTTTTCACTCCGTTTCACTGCTGTTTTGCTGCTGTATTTTGGTCACTATTTTGGTTTTTTAGAGGACTATTTTGGGCGTTTTTGGAGGGGTATTGGTTGCGGTTTTGGAAGGGTTTAAGGGGTATTTTTTCGTCACTGTTTTGGGACAGTTTAGGGACTGTCTCAGGCAGTTTGCTGGCTGTTTGGAGAATGCAATTTATGGCAGTGAAGAGGCTAAAGGGATTTACGGCTCATACGTGAGGGTTGCAGGCGTAATGGGCAAATTGGTGAGGCTTTATGCGTGCAGGTGTGTGATGTGCTTACGTGAATCTGAGGCTCGTTAGCGTGAGAGTAAAGAGGGCGAGTGGATATAAGGGCAGGTGGCGTGGAGGCAACTGAATGAGTGCTGTGTGGTGAGATGAGTGCGTGTGTCAAGGCAAGGTGAGTGCGCTTTATGTTTTGTTGAATGGGCTGGCTTTGTGACAGGGCAATTGGCTTTAGAAAGTAGCGGGGCAGACTGTTTCGTGGGTTTTATTTGCGGCAGTTTCAGGATTATTTCAGGGAGTTTATGCGGCTGTTTGTGAGGTAGTTTGGGAGGTGTTTTCGGTGTGCAACGAGGGCTGGGCATTAGGTAATTTGCAGTGAAAGGAGGCAGTTTGTGGGGGGTTTATTAGCGTGGAATGAGGTAGTTTGTGGAGGGGCTGTTACGTGAGGTTTTGGGCTGAGTTGAAGTAGTATGCGTGAAGGGTTATTGGCTTTGTGAGGGACGTTTAAGGCCGGTGTTAGTGGCTGGTGTTAGTGGCTGTGATGATTTGTAATGAGGGTGACATGATCTATATTTTGGTGAAGGGCCGTTACTTTTCATGGTTTACGTGTGGCTACTTGCATGTCGTTGTTTGTTTGTTATTTCTTTAGTCGATGGGGGAGGTTGCTGGTTTGTTGGATTTGTGTTGTCGTTCAATTGAGTGGTGCAGTTTGTGGAGAGTTTTGCTGAGAAAGTGGTGTTGAGGGTTTTTTGGAGAGGGCCGAGTGAGAGAGATGGGAAAGAAGCCGTGAGTCTGTTATTAGGGTTTTCTTGTTTGGCCGTGAGAGAGAGAGGTTGAAGAGGATTAAGGTTTGTTGTTTATATAGTAGTGTATTAGGGTTTCTGCATGGGTTTATTTGAAAGGAAAGAAATCATGTAAATGGGGATGGATTTGATTTAATTAGGTAAAAAAAAGGAAGGATAATTATATTTTTGGTGGGGAATATATTAAAATTGGTGAGTGATTTATTTAAATTAGGAATGTTATTTGTTTTAGTTTAGGAAATGGATTTGTTTTAATTAGGAAGGTAATTCAATTGGATTTATTTAGTTTAGGAATGTGATTTAATTTAATTTAAGTTTAATTTAATTGGTTTTAGTTTAATTTGTGACATGCATTTTAAATGTTTTAATTATTTTGGATTGGGCTTGGTGTGTTTAGGTTTGGTTTATGGTTTGGTAAGTTGTTTATGGGGGTTTTGGGCCGAGGATAAGCTTTGAAACAGAGATCCAACAAGCAACCGAAGCTAAACAACTGGATTAAATCCAACAAAAATTCCATTTTCCAATTTTACCCTTCCAACGTCCGTTTCGCGCGACTTTCACAACTAAAAAGATAGTGTCTCCATACGAGATCATCATCGGGCTGATATGCAAAAATACAATGCTTACAGTCGCCCCCACTTTGATGGGACTTGTGTAGTGTGTGACAATGAAAATCCTATCAAAGTACGTGCAATGCATTTTTACTTACCTGGCTCGCCAGCTGCCACCTGACTTGCCTCATACTTCGAACTGATTTGATGATGTAGTAGATATGGTGGCGAGGCGCCTCGACCTCTGGGCTTTGTTCCCGAACCACCGAATGTGAACTGTGATGATGATGCAGTGGGCCATCGACCCTGGGACGCATCCCGGAACTGCAACCGGAAACGAGGGTACCTCGACGCGGAACTACAACCGAAAACGGGGGCACCTCGACCCTGGGCACCTCGACCCAACACCGCTGACAATAGGGACCTCACCCTCAAACTGATGATGTAGTGGGCACCTCGACCCGGAACTACAACCGACAACGGGGG
Source organism: Zanthoxylum bungeanum (assembly GCA_019454045.1). NCBI lineage: Eukaryota > Viridiplantae > Streptophyta > Magnoliopsida > Sapindales > Rutaceae > Zanthoxylum > Zanthoxylum bungeanum. Next base: position 28,358 of record SKCR01018016.1, on the reverse strand, counting down.
TACCTCGACCCTGGGCATCTCGACCCAACACCGCTGACAATAGGGAGCTCCCCCTCGAACTGATGATGTAGTGGGCACCTCGACCCTGGGCACTTCGACCCAACACCGCAGACAATAGAGACCTCGCCATCGAACTGATGATGTAGTGGGCACCTCGACCCTGGGCACCTCGACCCGGAACTACAACCGACAATGGGGGCACCTCGACCCTGGGCACCTTGACCCAACACCGTTGACAATAGGGACCTCGCCCTCGAACTGATGAAGTAGTGGGCACCTCGACCCTGGGCACCTCGACCCGGAACTACAACCGACAACGGAGGCACCTCGACCCAACACCACTAACAATAGGGACCTCGCCCTCGAACTGATGATGTAGTGGGCATCTCGACCCTGGGCACCTCGACTCGGAACTACAACCGACAACGGGGGCACCTCGACCCTGGGCACCTCGACCCAACACCGCTGACAATAGGTACCTCGCCCTCGAACTGATGATGTAGTGGGTCTTCGACCCTAAAATGGTACTGATGTGGGCCTCGCCCTCAAAACTGATTCTGATGCGGGCCTCGCCCCTAGACTGGTACTGATGTGGGCCTCGCCCCAAACTGATATGGGCTTCGCCCCAAACTGATACTTATATGGGCCTCGCCCCAAACTAATATGGGCCTTGCCCCAAACTGACACTAATGTGGGCCTCGCCATAAACTGATGCTGATGTGGGTCTCACCCCAAAACTGATGTGGGCCTCGCCCCAGACTGACATTGATTTGGGCCTCGCCCGAAACTGACAATGATGTGGGCTTCACCCCCAAGCTGATACTGATGTTGAAATGGGCCTCGACCTTGGGACTCATCCCCAAAACTGATACTAACGTGGGCCTCGACCCTGAGACTCATCCCCAAAACTGGTACTGATGTGGGCCTCAACCTTGGGACTCATCCCCAAGCTGATAATAATGTGGGCCTCGACCCCTGCTCAATCCTCAAACTGATACTGTTTTGGGCCTCGCCCCTAGACTGATACTGATATAGGCCTCACCCCAAACTGATACTGATTTGGGCCTCACCCCATGTTGTTACTGATATGGGCCTCGTCCCAAACTGATACTGATATGGGCCTTGCCCCCACACTGATACTGATGTGGGCCTCGCCCCCATGCTGATACTGATATGGGCCTCGCCCCAAACTGATACTGATGTGGGCCTTGCCCCCTTGCTAATATTGATTTGGGCCTCGCCCCCAGAATAAGGCCTCGCCCCTAGACTGATACTGATGTGGGCCTCGCCCCAGACTGATACTGATGTGGGCCTCACCCCCAGACTGAAACTGATGTGGGCCTCGCCCCCAGACTGAAACTGATGTCGGCCTCGCCCCAAACTGATACTAATGTGGGTCTCGCCCCCAATTTGATACTGATGTGGGCCTCGCCCCTGGGACTCATCCCCAAGACTGAAACTGATATGGGCTTCAACCCTGGGACTCATCCCCGAAACCGACTGATATGGGCCTCAACCTTGGGACTCATCCCCAAAACTGATTCATTTTTGAAACTGACTGTACTGTTGCTTCTTATGATTTGCTTGTCTTTGCCGCTTTTATTTTTCTTCTTCAAAACCTGTGAATACAAAACAAAACAAACACAAAAAGAATGCAAAAAAGTGTTACGTGTATGCCTGCATGCATGAATGAATTTCCTATTCCGTTGGGTTAGGTCTTCCGCCAGTTCTCCAGGTGATTGCACAGTCTTCTCTCTGGTCTCATGGCTCAATTTCTTGTTATGTCCCGGAATCACGAGGTGGTAGACTGGTCACTCCCAGTCTTGATTTAGCTTTCTGTTCTCCGCTGTTTGTACTTGGTCAAGATGAACCACATTGTGGGGCCTTCCATATCATCATACTATATCACATGCTACGAAATAGTCCCAATAGTTATAAATATTATCGTCCTCAAGGAATGCTCAGTAATGAAACCAGAGAACATTCAAAACACTCAATGCAACTCAAATCTGAGTTTCTGAATAAATGATCTATGCCAGACTCAAAGTGTGTGTGTGCAAAGGTTCTTTCACAGCTTGATCCTTAAGCAAGCCAACTCAATGATTTTGTTTCAAAAATCGGGATCGATGGGTCAAACCAACCTAGATGTCTCAATTATATTCCACAATTTCTTTTTCGTGCTCAATGTGGTATGATTTCATTTTTCTTTTCCTTTGTCTCTATTTTGTCTCTTTTTTTTTCTCTTTTTTTTTTCACTTTTTTTTTTCAACACATATACCCTTTAAGGTAGCATTTCTCCTCATGGTGGTTCTTAATACTCGCCCATGGGTAGCTTCACGCTTATCAGTTATAGGCGGTTTATTTCTTTTCTTTAGAGACTTTTTTTTTCAACCATACCACACATCATAACACAAGCAAGTCAGGATAGATATCTAAGCAAACAGTCATTCATCGACCCGCAATTTCTTCAACTAGTCACCTTGCCAGCTACTCAGGTTTTCACCGCTAAGAACCTATAGTGAAGTGATTACGAGTCTAGCATAGATCAATAATTCAAAGCATCAGATAAAAGCACATCAAGAGTTTATCGTTTCTAAGTATTCATCCTAAAGCAAACGATTTCATCATCGGACTTCTGCCTAACTATTAAGGACTAAACAACCTTTTTTTTCTTTTTCTTTTTTCTTTTTTTCTTCTTTTTTTTTTCTTTTTTTTCCTTTTTCTTTTTTTGAAGGCCCCCCCAATGGTATTTCTATCATTGCCGTAAGGTTTTCTGTTTCTCGATTTCCTTTTCCCTGCCATCCATGTTTGCTAAACTCCTCTTGACAAACCTTTTTTTTTTTTTCTCTAACCCAACAGATATCTATGATGGCTTATAAGACACGAGGTTAACATGATGAGTGTATGCATGAGATGCATGAGATACGTGCAATGTATGTAATATATAAGCCCATTTAAAATTTTTTACACTAGTTGGCTCATTATCATTTTAAAGTATTCAATCATACTATTGCGCAGTGCAAACTTGTCCCAGTTGAAAAGGCCCAACAGGTTTACACTTTGCGATAACATGGCTAAACAACTTCAAATGATAAGAGGCCCAAACATAAAATGGCCCATCGACATTTTAGAAGCTTTTGGCCCAACTGTCAAAGGACACGAACTCGCCTCATTTTAAATGGCCCAACAAGTTCACATCTTTTGAAAAAAGGTCCAACTGGATCCAAATGACGACGATCCAAAACATCAACATAAAAAAAATAATTTCTACTAGTTCTACGACTAAGGTTCACATGTGGGTTTACGGGAGTGCGGACAAAGGCTCTCGTTGACGAAGGCTCTCGCTGAAAATGCCTTTAACTAAACCTCTTCAACCCACTGTAGACACGGTTAGTTAAAGCACAAATCCAAACATTACAAGACATTATTTCGGGGCCGATTCCCTATCCCCAGTGGAGTCGCCAGACTGTAGGACATAGAAATCGCCGACGCTGTTCTATACTCACGGCCTAGTTGGGAGTACGAAATAACATGGAGTCGCCACCCGGTGTGAACCTGGACAAAGATTTAAGGACGCACTCACCCCTCGCAAGGGAAGACCCCAAACCCTTGGGTTCGGAATGGTCCCTTACTTATGTCACTTGTGATGATATGATTTGTGCAATAAACTAACAGAATCTATTCAACATTCATGCTCAAGGGTAATCTACGTCTAGTATGCATTCATCAAAATAACTCATAATCTAAGTTTGCATGCTCGAAAATAAGTCTTTAAACGGAGAACACACAATATCACACAATGAGCATATTGAGCCATTAAACCAAAATAAACAAATAACTATTTAAACATAATCATAAACTAAACAAAATACCATGCATAAAATAACATAATCATGCTTTGAAAATAAATAATAAACTAAGCTAAATCATGCTTTAAATAATAAATAAATAATCTATGAACTACATCATGCTCAAACACAAGTTTGGATGAGACGAAATACGTGTCTCTTAAGTGGTACGTGGCATTGTATCTCGAGTACAAACCGCACTAACCTCCATTCGGATTCGGCTACAGAATTTACGTCCGGGTTTCCATCCTATATACCACAAAAGGGAACATATATTCCGCTCATCCGACAATCACATAATGCCTCAAACGACTCTCATGCGATAATATTTAAAATAAATAAAATAAATGAAAGATAACAAATAAAAGGGTGCCCTCAGGTCTAACCTCTTTTGTCGTCACACGAAAGGGCGTTACAGGGCCGTTGGAAGGGTGGATGATCCGCAACTTTCCTGGTTCACTAATCCAATGTTTTTCCTCGCTGTTTCACTGTTTGGGCTGCTGTTTTCACTCCGTTTTGCTGCTATTTTGCTGCTGTATTTTGGTCACTATTTTGGTTGTTTAGAGGACTGTTTTGGGTGTTTTTGGAGGGGTATTGGTTGCGGTTTTGGAAGGGTTTAAGGGGTAGTTTTTCGTCACTGTTTTGGGACAATTTAGGGACTGTCTCAGGCAGTTTGCTGGCTGTTTGGAGAATGCAATTTACGACAGTGAAGAGGCTAAAGGGATTTACGGCTCATGCGTGAGGGTTACAGGCGTAATGGGCAAATTGGTGACGCTTTATGCGTGCAGGTGTGTGATGTTCTTACTTGAATCTGAGGCTCGTTAGCGTGAGAGTAAATGGGGCGAGTGGATATAAGAGCAGGTGGCGTGGAGGCAACTGAATGAGTGCTGTGTGGTGAGATGAGTGCTTGTGTCAGGGCAAGGTGAGTGCGCTTTACGTTTTGTTGAATGGGCTGGCTTTGTGACAAGGCAATTGGCTTTAGAAGGTAGCGGGGCAGACTGTTTCGTGGGTTTTATTTGTGGCAGTTTCAGGATTATTTCAGGGAGTTTATGCGGCTATTTGTGAGGTAGTTTGAGAGGTATTTTCGGTGTGCAACGAGGGCTGGGAAGTAGGTAATTTGCGGTGAAAGGAGGCAGTTTGTGGGGGGTTTATTAGCGTGGAAAGAGGCAGTTTGTGGAGGGGCTGTTACGTGCGGTTTTGGGGTGAGTTGAAGCAGTATGCGTGAAGGGTTATTGGCTTTGTGAGGGACGTTTAAGACCGGTGTTAGTGGCTGGTGTTAGTGGCTGTGATGATTTGTAATGAGGGTGACGTGATCTGTATTTTGGTGAAGGGCTGTTACTTTTCATGGTTTACGTGTGGCTGCTTGCATGTCGTTGTTTGTTTTTTATTTCTTTAGTCGGTGAGGGAGGTTGCTGGTTTGTTGGATTTGTGTTGTCGGTCAGTTGAGTGGTGCAGTTTGTGGAGAGTTTTGCCGAGAGAGTGGCGTTGAGGGTTTTTTGGAGAGGGCCGAGTGAGAGAGATGGGAAAGAAGCCGTGAGTCTGTTATTAGGGTTTTCTTGTTTGGTCGTGAGAGAGAGAGGAGAGAGGTTGAAGAGGATTAGGGTTTGTTGTTTATATAGTAATGTATTTGGGTTTCTGCATGGGTTTATTTGAAAGGAAAGAAATCATGTAAATGGGGATGGATTTGATTTGATTTAATTGGATTTATTTAGTTTAGGAATGTGATTTAATTTAATTTAAGTTTAATTTAATTGGTTTTATTTTAATTTGTGACATGCATTTTAAATGTTTTAATTATTTTGGATTGGGCTTGGTGTGTTTAGGTTTGGTTTATGGTTTGGTAAATGGTTTATAGGGGGTTTTGGGCCGAGGATAAGCTTCGAAACAGAGATCCAACAAGCAACCGAAGCTAAACAACTGGATTAAATCCAAAAAAAATTCCATTTTCCAATTTTACCCTTCCAACGTCCGTTTTGTGCAACTTTCACAACTAAAGAGATAGTGTCTCCATATGAGACTCATCATCGGGCTGATATGCAAAAATGCAATGCCTACAGTCGCCCCCACTTTGATGGGACTTGTTCAGTGTGTGACAATGACAATCCTATCAAAGTACGTGCAATGCATTTTTACTTACCTGGCTCGCCAGCTGCCACCTGACTTGCCTGCTACTTCGAACTGATTTGATGATGTAGTAGATATGGTGGCGAGGCGCCTCGACCTCTGGGCTTTGTTCCCGAACCACCGAATGTGAACTGTGATGATGATGCAGTAGGCCCTCGACCCTGAGACGCATCCCGGAACTGCAACCGACAATGGGGGCACCCCGACCCTGGGCACCTCAACCCAACACCGCTGTCAATAGGGACCTCACCCTCGAACTGATGATGTAGTGGGCACCTCGACCTTGGGCACCTCGACCTGGAACTACAATCGACAACGGGGGCACCTCGACCCAACACCGCTGACAATAGGGACCTCGCCCTCGAACTGATGATGTAGTGGGCACCTCGAACCTGGGCACCTCGACCCAGAACTAAAACCGACAACGGGGGTACCTCGACCCTAGGCACCTCGACCCAACACCGCTGATAATAGGGACCTCGCCCTCGAACTGATGATGTAGTGGGCACATCGACCCTGGGCACCTTGACCCGGAACTACAACCGACAATGAGGGCACCTCGACCCAACACCGTTGACAATAGGGACCTCGCCCTCGAACTGACGATGTTGTTGGCACCTCGACCCTGGGCACCTCGACCCAGAACTACAACCGACAACGGGGGAACCTCGACCCAACACCGCTGACAATAGGGACCTCGCCCTCGAACTGATGATGTAGTGGGCACCTCCACCCTGGGCACCTCGACCAGGAACTAAAACCAAAAAATGGGGCACGTCGACCCTGGGCTCCTCGACCCAACACCGCTGATAATAGAACCTCGCCCTCGAACTGATGATGTAGTGGGCACCTCGACCCTGGGCACGTCGACCCGGAACTACAGTCGACAACGGGGGCACCTCGACCCTTGGCACCTCGACCCAACACCGCTGACAATAGGGACCTCGCCCTCAAATTGATGATGTAGTGGGCACCTCGACCCTGGGCACCTCGACCAAGAACTACAATCGACAACGGGGGCACCTCGACCCTGGGCACCTCGACCCAACACCGCTGATAATAGGGACCTCGCCCTCGAACTGATGATGTTGTGGGCACCTCGACCCTGGGCACCTCGACCCTGGGCACCTCGACCCGGAACTACAACCGACAACGGGGGCACCTCGACCCTTGGCACCTCGACCCAACACCGCTGACAATAGGGACCTCGCCTTCGAACTGATGATGTAGTGGGTCTTCGACCCTAAAATGGTACTGATGTGGGCCTCGCCCTCAAAACTGATTCTGATGTGGGCCTCGTCCCCAGACTGGTACTGATGTGGGCCTCGCCCCCAGACTGGTACTGATGTGGGCCTCGCCCCAAACTGATATGGGCTTCGCCCCAAACTGATACTTATGTGGGCCTCGCCCCAAACTGATATGGGCCTTGCCCCAAACTGACACTAATATGGGCCTCGCCATAAACTGATGCTGACGTGGGCCTCGCCACAAAACTGATGTGGGCCTCGCCCTAGACTGACACTGATGTGGGCCTCGCCCCAAACTGACACTGATGTGAGCTTTGCCCCCAAGCTGATACTGATGTTAATATGGGCCTCGACCCTGGGACTCATCCCCAAAACTGATACTAACGTGGGCCTCGACCCTGGGACTCATCCTCAAGCTGATACTAATGTGAGCCTCGACCCTGGGACTCATCCCCAAAACTGATACTGATGTGGGCCTCAACCCTGGGACTCATCCCCAAGCTGATACTAATGTAGGCCTCGACCCCTGCTCCATCCTCAAACTGATACTGTTTTAGTCCTCGCCCCCAGATTGATACTGATATGGGCCTCGCCCCAAACTGATACTGATTTGGGCCTCGCCCCATGCTGATACTGATATGGGCCTCACCCCAAACTGATACTGATATGGGCCTCACCCCCATACTGATACTGATGTGGGTCTCGCCCCCATGCTGCTACTGATATGGGCCTCGTACCAAACTGATACTGATGTGGGCCTCGCCCCCATGCTGATATTGATATGGGACTCGCCCCCAGAATGAGGCCTCGCCCCTAGACTGATACTGATGTGGGCCTCGCCCCAGACTGATACTGATGTGGGCCTCGCCCCCAGACTGAAACTGATGTGGGCCTCGCCCCCAGACTGAACCTGATGTGGGCCTCGCCCCAAACTGATACTAATGTGGGTCTCGCCCCCAGATTGATGCTGATGTGGGCCTCGCCCTGGGACTCATCCCCAAGACTGAAACTGATATGGGCCTCAACCTTGGGACTTATCCCCGAAACTTACTGATATGGGCCTCAACCCTGGGACTCATCCCCAAAACTGATTCATTTTTGAAACTGACTGTACTGTTGCTGCTTCTGATTGGCTTGTCTTTGCCGCTTTTCTTTTTCTTCTTCAAAACTTGTGAATACAAAACAAAACAAACACAAAAAGAATGCAAAAAAGCATTATGTGTATGCCTGCATGCATGAATGAATTTCTTATTCCGTTGGGTTAGGTCTTCCGCCAGTTCTCCAAGTGATTGCACAGTCTTCTCTCTGGTCTCATGGCTCAAAATGCTCATTGTGTGATATTGTGTGTTCGCCGTTTAAAGACTTATTTTCGAGCATGCAAACTTAGATTAAGAGTTATTTTGATGAATGCATATTAGACGTAGATTACCCTTGAGCATGAATGTTGAATAGATTCGGTTAGTTTATTGCACAAATCATATCATCACAAGTGACATAAGTATGGGACCATTCTGAACCCAACGGTTTGGGGTCTTCCCTTGCGAGGGGTGAGTGCGGCCTTCAATCTTTGTCCCGGTTCACACCGGGTGGCGAATCCATGTTATTTCGTACTCCCAACTAGGCCGCGAGTCTAGAACAGCGTCGCCGATTTCTGTGTCCTACAGTCATGTTTATCCGATTATATAAACTAGTTACCAGACATCCGACATGTGCTTCGTATGGGGCAGACACAATTCCAGCCCCAGGCCTAGCACGTGATCATCCGATACTGGACAGAAATATGCAATACTACGTATACTACGCCTGAAATAGATCATTTATTCCTGTAAGGATATTTCTGGAGAATTGGGTAGGCATGGCGCTTTTTCTAGAAGCCAACCTTGTCTTGTAAATTGGTAAAACGTAGTACTTGGTACTTACGTGTTCGGATAGTCCGACGATCGAATTTACTACCAACATATCCGGGGATCTCATGGGTCGCTTCCCAAAGATTCACCAATGACGTATGACTCGCACTTTTAATTAATCTGGGATTAATAAGATGAAAGAGAAAATTAATCTGGGATTAATTGCGGAGATATTTTATCTGGGATAAAATATCAATTTAAAGAGAGATAATGATTAATTTGGAATTAATCGGTTAAATTAATATATTAGATATATTAAACGAAATTAGATTTCGACGCGGAACTAAAATTAGATTTTAATTCGGGCGAACGAATTAATTTAGAATTAATTCGTTAGCGATGTGAATAGTGACTTCGCTAGGCGTAATCATTTAATTGCGTCGCAACGGAAAATTCGTTAATTTGGAATTAGTGAACCCGAGCCCGGGATTATTTGCGAGCGCATTCGCATTTTGAATTTGAGTGCGGCACACAAGTCAAATCAAGAGTCAAATCATGAGTCGCATCAAGCGTCAAATCACTTGTCACTTTGAGTGATGTGACTTGACAACTTGATTGACTTGATGTAAGTTGATGTTTGAGTGTTTGACACTCAAGTGTGAGTTGATGGATTAATTAAAAGGCTATTTACCTTTATTTGATATAGGTATTTGACTTTTAATTATTTTTGGCATTATATACACATTTGGTAATACAACTCTAACAACTTCTTCTCTCTCTCCATTCTCTTCATCCTCACGCCCATGGAGGGCCAAAATACTTCACTGGTTTTTCTGTAAAAACCGTGAATGAGGGAAGCCAAATTGTGGATTTTTGTGGCAAAAATCAAGAGAGCTAGCACTCCGAGAGACATGCGAAGGTGATAGGGAAGTCCACCCGTGAGCCGGGAATCGTTCGACGAAGCTTGGAGCTTGACGAAGACCTCCAATTGCCGAAACAGTGAGTTGTGACAGTGCTCACTGCCGTGAGCAGTCCAAGGGGAGAAAGTGAAGTTTTGTTGCCTCCCGCGTCGCTCAACCGATCGATGTGAGTATTCACACATGTTCATGCTTGTTTATTAATCATTGGGACCTTAGTAAACTCCAACACTGTGCGCAACAGTTGGAATGCAGTCCATCTTAAGCGATTCATCCGATAACACTTATGTTTTTTTTGTTTGTTTTGTTAGCAAGTTATCCTTTCCAGTATTTTAGTCATTGTTATAAGTATGGAATAAGAAAATTTGTAGAAGTCATTCGACTAATTACATTAAAACTTCGTTCATTAAAATATCATTCGATATATACACAAAATTAATTGTTCAGTATTTCGGCTTTTCGTCTTCCTATCCGACCGCGGAGAAATTTTATACAAAATGTTCAAAAATTACATATCGAACTCTTAGATTCCGGAGACACTGGCTGGTCCTTCATCGACAATCGTTGGAAGAATGGCAGGAACACCTTCTTCGATCTCGACCACCATCGTCGATTCGGTGCCAATAGCTGTCGGTCCAACATCCTCTCCCTCCTTTAAATGTTTCTCGACCTCTTCCGTTTCGGCTATAAGAAGTGCATCTGACTCCACCTTGTCCTTATTCGACTCAACTTCTAGCCTTGTTTCTTCACAATCTTCCTCCGTCGATGAAGAAATACCGGCGGCACGTCTTTTATACTCCCTAATCCATTTCTCCGGCTTCCAGTCTACGTGTTTCCCAGCAAGATATTCCCTCATTAAGTCAAATCTATTTTTCAGCATGGAATCAATGGCGATATCCTCCATTTGCTCTAACAATAATTCCTTCTCATTTTTTACACTTTCAAAACTTTCTTTATAACTATCAATTGTTAGTGTGGAGACTGATTTTGGTCGAGGTCCACAATCGAGATTGTCAATTTGTAGGGCGTGAGCGAATCCTGCAAAACAAGTAGAGCAAAGAATGAGCTTACTGCCCACCGGTGTGGTGGAGACCGTATGCTCTCCGACGCTCAAGTTAGCCTAAGCAATAATCAATGTAAAGTGAATAGATCAAGGCTTTTTAGGTACCTCGACCTTCGGTTGTATGCCGTGAGGGCGGTGTATATGTGTTTTGCCTTAGTATTAGGGATAGCTTGAGTGAAGATGCCCCTTTGTCGTTATTCTTTCTTCTTTTATAGGTCTCTTGGTATGGTCTTCCAGATCTTCCCGTTGGAGTCGTTATTAATGAGAGTTTAATTCAGGTGTTTCATGTTCGATAACTGACGATCTTCTCATCTCCCCGGAACTGTTGACTTCATGGTGGTATTTATGAATTTAGATTCTCTCTTGATTTCTGTAACGGGTGTCTGTGTGTTTAACGGGCTTGGACCCTTGTGTGATGTCTTCGTCTGTGGGCCCAGTTTGCTAATGGGCTTCTGGTCTTGCGATGTAATGTCGTTTTTGCCCCTGGGGTCAATTTAGGCCCAAACAGTTAGCTCTGCCGTTTCCTTTTCCATCCTCAAAGTAGCCCTTACCTCCTTCAACTCCTTCTCGAGCCCCTTCTCCTTCATTTGAGAAGCGACTAAGCCAGACTTCAGATCTGAAACTTCTTTCCTCACCGTCGACAACGTCTTCTCCAGCTCCCTGGTCCTCCTCTGACTGGATTCCGCATTCTTCCGCATAAATAGACTACACTCCAGCGTCTGATAAGGTTGAGTCAGAGTCTCATTCGACCCTAAAAAAAAAAGTTCCTCTCACTTGATAATTCAGAGCAATGGCTTTCTTCATAGCCTCCACCGGACCGATTTGGGCTAACCTAACTTCATCCCCCTCCAGAAGAAGCCCTTCCACGAATGAATCAATGCTTGAAGGATCAGAAATTACAGTCGACTCTCGTGGAACCTTTAAAGTGATGTTATCAGAGTCCTCTTCCATTTCGGTGATAGATTTCATTTTCTTCCCCCCTGAAATCATTTCGGTCGACATCGCCTTGTCTGCGACACCATGACTTGAAACAACTTCCCTTTGGTGAGGACCAGTTTCTTTCTCGACTTTTGTTTATTTCTTCTTAAACTTCCTTGACTTCTTCTGGCTCTTTCTTTCGTCGAGCGAAGCTACGGTAAATGGTCCAGTCATCATTTCCTCTGCGTATAAAAGTTCTTCAGGTTTTAGGGGCTCTCGATATCTAGACTCTCCATATAACTTTCGACACGACCATCTACAATTTATCACGGGCAAAATGTCATTACAAAATGCAAGAATTTTTCCTTCTCCTTCTTGTTGATATATTTCCTTCCACAACAGAGTTGCCCTTAATCCCTTCTCCAATAAAATCTACAATATATTTTGTTGATATATATCCTGTAAAATCTTTCCTCGGCCGACAAGGATATGATTGCTTTGGTGTTGGAGATTGCACGTGCGGTTGTAACGAATGTCTTATTTTGTAGAGGATCTGCAGCGACAAGCACATGGTTATTAGAATTCGTAAGCAAGATTCAGAGATTAAAATTTAGAGAAAAAATGATACTCACTCGACAGACACCAAAATTTTGGGATGTGACCAGCCCCGGTCGATCCAAATATACCCTCACCCTTCGCAAAGAAGTAATCAGACTGCCAATTTCCCCTATCGTTAGTCGGCAATCCAGTAACTAAATGCATCTTCCTCTGACGGAGGATCAAAGTATATCTTCCCTTTCTCCTTCAAATGCTCTTTTAAGTAGTACGTCGCTAGAATATCCTTAACCTCAAAAAGCACTCCCAACTCAAACGACATACATTCAATCGATAATAGTATCCTCCATGCATTCGGCATCAGCTGTGAAGGAGCAACTTCAAAATGGTCCAAAACCTCCCAAACCAGTCTCGGAATAGGGAACCTCAACCCCATAAAGAATGGGCATACGTAGAATCCCATACACCAAGGAACTTTGTAATCGATTCTTTCATTCGATGAAGGTACTCGTAGTTCCAGAGAATCGGGAAACCTATACACACACCTGAGTTCCCTCAACATTTTCCCAGTCATTCGACTAGCAGGATTTTTAGACAATAAGTTAGTGGGTACACTTGTACTAGGAAAGTCACTCGGCTCCCCGACAGCGGGTACAGACCTTAGTGGTATGGCCTTGGTAGGGATCTCTTAAGAAGGCCTAGCCAAGGTGACTACGCCGTCCTTGATCAGCTCTTGACACGACCATTCTTTGTATACTTTGTCCTCCTTAGTCTCACAAGAAGAAAATCCGACATAACTATCAATCTTGGCACCTAAGCTGCCTAAGGATTCTCCACTCGACATCTTCCAAACAACAAGCATGTAAACAACTAAACTCCACAGTAACCTACTTCCTAAAGATCAAAATCCAAAAACACAATTTGGAAAATATTCCCACAAACCCAAAGATCAAACATCCTATTTTACCTAAGAACAGGTTGAAGCTACACTATGAATGTTTAAAGAAATTGAAGAACAAGAGGAAGGTTTGAAGAATACCTTGAAACGCTTGAGAGCTCTCCTTACTCGGCTTCCGAATAAAGCAAAATGAAGTACCCAAAGCTCTTTTATACACACTACTTAAATTGGCGCCAAAATTCACGCCCAAAACTCCTCGAGATCCACACTAGGGTTGCAATTAATGACTGGATAGAGACTTGGAAATAACCCAAATGTCGAATGAGGAAAGAATTATGGAATTCACTCATTACATACGACATGTCGAGTGAAATTACTCATGAACCATCACCTGGTTCAGTCGACTATGGACTTCCCCCTGATGACTCGTGACGAGTCAGAAAGAATAATGGAATTCACTCATCACATATGACATGTCGAGTGAAATTACTCCTGAACCATCACCTGGTTCAGTCGACTAGGGACTTCCCCCTGATGACTAGTGACGAATCAGAAAGAATAATGGAATTCACTCATCACATACGACATGTCGAGTGAAATTACTCATGAACCATCACCTGGTTCAGTCGACTGGGGACTTCCCCCTGATGACTCGTGACGAGTCAGAAAGAATTATAGAATTCACTCATCACATACGACAGGTCGAGTGAAATTACTCCTGAACCATCACCTGGTTCAGTCGACTGGGGACTTCCCCTTGATGACTCGTGACGAGTCAGAAAGAATAATGGAATTCACTCATCACATACGACATGTCGAGTGAAATTACTCCTGAACCATCACCTGGTTCAGTCAACTGGGGACTTCCCCCTGATGACTCGTGATGAGTCAGAAAGAATTATGGAATACAATCATCACATGCGACATGTCGAGTGAAATTACTCCTGAACCATCACCTGGTTCAGTCGACTGAGGACATCCCCCTGATGACTCGCGACGAGTCAAATAGAATTATGGAAATCACTCGTTACAAACGACATGACGAGTGAAAAAACTCATGAACCATCATCTGGTTCAGTCGACTGGGGACATCCCCCTGATGACTCGTGATGAGTCAGAATGAATTATGGAATTCACTCATTACATACGACATGTCGAGTGAAATTACTCATGAACCATTGCTTGGTTCAGTCGACTAGGGGACATCCCCCTGATGACTCGTGAAGAGTCAAATAGAATTATGGAATTCACTCGTTACAAATGACATGACGAATGAAATTACTCTTTAACCACCACCTGGTTCAGTCGACTGGGGACATGCCCTTGTTAACTTATGTCGAGTCAAATAGAGTTATGGAAATCATTCATTACATAGACATGTCGAGTGAAACTACTCTTGAACCATCACCTGGTTCGGTCGACTGGGGACATCCCCCTGATGACTCATGATGAGTCAAATAGAGTTGTAGAATTCACTCGTTACGTACGAAATTTCAAATGAAAATACTAATAAATCATTGCCTGGTTCAGTCGACTGGGGACATCCCCCTGTTAACTCATGTCGAGTCAAATAGAGTTATGGAAATCACTCGTTACATACGACATATCGAGTGAAACTACTCCTGAACCATCATCTGGTTCAGTCGACTGGGACATCCCCCTGATGACTCATCTCGAGTCAAATAGAGTTATGGAATTCACTCGTTACATACGACCTGATGAGAGAAATTACTCCTGAACCACCACCTAGTTCAGTCGACTAGGGACATCCCCCAGTTGACTCATGTCGAGTCAAAAAGAATTACAGAATTTCATGTCCATACGATATGTCGAGTGTAATACAAACATGAACTTCCACAGCCCATACGACATGCCGAGTGCGATTACTCCTAAACTGTTATCTGGTTCAGGTGACACGGGACACTCCCCTATAGGCTCACGTTTGAGCCAAATTAAAGATGTGAGCTTCTCCTAGTATATGCGACATGTCGATTGGGGTTAACTATCAAAGCCTTCGACAAGTTCGGTCAAACCAGGGACACCTCTTAAAATCATGTCGAAGCAAAAGGAGACATGAATTCTTCCTCCCCCAGTCCATACGACTATGTTGATTAAAGAAATCCCCTGAACTACCTTATGAACTTATCAACCAGGAATACTCATCGAAGGATTCAAGATAAAAAGAATTGAAGACAAGCTCGACCAAATCCGTATGACGGAATGAGGATTAGCTTTAAACCTCTGCCAAGATTAATAAAATAGTATCCATGACTTTTGGTTCATTTGACTTGCTCGAAGGTACTTTCCAAGTCTAAAACTACCAGACTTAGAGAGTATGGACAAACTGTACGGGCCAGAATTGGACCCAATGATAAATTTGACATTTACCCCAGGGCCAACCACCGAACTTGGAGCCCATTAGTGAGTCCAGTCCATAGACAAGAATATCAGACAAAGAGTCCTCATAGGCCCAAGCCCATCAACATCAAGGGAGCCAACAGACACCAGTTACTAAATCAAGAGAAGAATCAGAATTCATAAAACATCATAAAGTCGACAGTTTCAGTAGAGAGACTAACGAATCGTCAGTTGCCAGACATAAATCATTAGAATTAAGTCACCAGTTACGACTGCTCCAACGGGCAGAAGAGAAGCCCCACATCAGGGAACCTATAAAGGAGAGAAAAAAAGAATAGAGGGGATCGGGACACTACACCTATCAACAGATAAAGTATAATACTCCGCCCTCACAGCAATCAATCAGTGATTAAGGTATCCTAAAACCTCAATCCTATCACCTTCAGCTTATTCATATTTTGGCTAACTTGAGCGTCGGAGTGCTTACGGTTCCCACCACACCGTTGGGCAGTAATCTTATCTTTCCCTCTACTCTTATTTGCAGGTTCGCTTGTGCCCCTCAACTGATTCTCTATTGTGGACCTCGACCGAAATCAGCGTCTACAGCTAATATTGAATTTGCAGTTTCATTCAAATACTTGGCTTTACATGCTTTCAAAATATTTCGTCAATTATATTTATTAGTTGGACTAATATTTTATTATTTTTATTGTAACAGTTAGACTGTACCCATATATCGTTAATTGAATAGTTTGACTATTACAATTAAGATGACAGGAAAGTTAAGCATTAGAGATATTATCATGGGCGAAAATGTCTTTAATGGCACAAACTTTCAAGATTGGGACATGAATCTCATGATTGTCCTGGGATCCGAGAAGTTACTATACACTATAGAGAGACCTCTTGGGCCTAAGCCTAGATCTGATCAGATAGTTGATCTAGAGTTTTGGAAGACTCATAGCGATGACAACTTCATTGCTCAATCTATAATGCTTGCTACTATGACTCAACAATTACGTCGTCAAAATAAGGGATTGGATTCCTATAATATGATGGCGAAGTTGCATGATCTTCATCGATCTAATCTTAGATCGCAAAGATATGAGTTGCAGAAGAAGCTCTTCCACGCTCGCATGTCAGAGGGCACGTCTGTTGAGCACCATGTGTCATAGATGATTGCTGACATTGAGCAGCTGGGACAGATGGGCATTGTCTTCGAGGCTGAGACTTCAATAGATTTGATCTTACAGTCTCTCCCCGACACTTGGAGTGGATTCATCATGAACTACAATATGATGAACCAAGACCAAACTCTTGGAGAGTTGATGTCCACACTACGCGAAGCAGAAAAAGAGCTCCTAAAGGGTAAGAAGCGCGAGGCGCACTTCGCTTCAACATCTCAGACTCCGAGGGCTTGGCCCAAGGCGACTGGAGGTGTAAAGAAGAAAAAGAAGAAGAAAGGCAAGGCCAAATCGTCAAAACCTTCTAGGAAGGGTAAGGACAAATCCCAAGATATATGTCTGCAGTGCGGGAAGTGGGGTCACTGGAAGCATGACTGCCGCGAGTACAAGGCACACATGAAGGAAATCAAAGCGGGCAAGGCACCAGCTTCATGTATGTTTGTTATAGAAATAAACATGTCTACTACTAGTTTTATAAATTGGATTTTTGATTCTGGTTGTGGTACTCATATATGTACTAATGTGCAGGATCTGCAGATTAACAGGAGACTGGCCTCATGAGAGATTGACCTCCGCGTTGGAAATGGGACACGAGTCGCATTTTTGACCGTTGGCACTTTTGTTTTGGAACTGCCCTCGGGGCATGTGACCAGAAATTTGGCCGTCTTTGATGTAGGACTTCGCATACCCGACTGGATGTATTTCACGTCCAGCCAGACATGCCGTGTCCGGAACTATAAAAATAAATAGGGTGCCCTCAGGTCTTACCTTTTAAGTTGCTTTCTTTGAAGTGCGTTAGGCCGTCGGGGGAAGGATTAAAGCTTGTTGTTTTTCTGGTTTGCTGGTTCGCTATTTCTGCTCGCTATTTTGCTGTTTTTGCTATTTTTGGGTTGTTATTTTTGCTATTTTTAGCTGATGTTTTTAGGACTGATTTTCTGTGGTTTATGGGTTGTTTTTGGGACTGATTTTCGGTGGTTTATGGGTTGTTTTTGGGACTGATTTTCGATGGTTTATGGGGTTGTTTGCTAGTTGTTTGTTTGGTTTTTAGGGGGCTGTTGTGCTGGTTGTTGTTTGATTTTTAGTGGGTTGTTTGCTGGTTGTTTGTTCGATTTGAGGGTGGTTTGCGGTGTTTATTCGTGAGGGTGGTGTTTTGTTGATGCTTGTTGTTCGGTAATGGTTGTTTGAGGTGATCAGTTGTTGTTTTGGTCAGTGATTGATGGGCTGTTTGTTATTGTTTTGGTCGGTGATTGAAGGCTTATTTGTTGTTGTTTTAGTCAGTGATTGAAGGGCTTTTTATTGATGTTTTGGTCGGTGATTGAAGGGCTATTTATTGTTTACACCTAAGAGAAGAAGAGAAGAGAAGCCTTGGTTTTTTTGTTTGTGTGTTTGTCGTCAAAGAGCCTCCTCTCAAGTTTCGGTAATGGCCTATTTTTATAATGCAAATGGATCTCCAAACCATGGAAATAAATTATGATGATTTGGGGAATATTTATTTTGGAAAGAATCTCACGAATCTTGGTGAGGATGGGATTTCAAATCTTGTTAAATTAGAAATTGATTTAAGGGGATTTTAGTATGTGTTTTGCATGAGATTTTAGCTATTTGGGAAGTCTTGGGCGTGTAGATGGTGTCTTGGGCGTGTGGATGGTGGATTGTATGGGCCTTGGGCGTGTGCATGGATTGTATGGGATTTCATGGGTTGTAGGGGTTTTTGGGCCGAGGCGAAGGTTTGAAACAGAAACCGACTGAGCGAATCTGAGGCTGGCTAGTGAGTTTGAATCCGATAAGGTGCTAATTTATGAGGTTTTCTTTCCTTCCGGCATTTGTTTCCCTCAACTTCCATAACTTTTCAGGTAGTGCCTCCATACGATGCTCGTCATCGGGCTTATGCAAAAATGCAGTGTCTACAGTCTCCCCCACTTTGATGGGGCTTGTGCAGTGTGTGACAGTGACAACCCTATCAAAGTCATGCATGTATTTTTGGCTTACCTAGTTCGTCGGCCATTGCCGGACTTACCTATTGTTTTGCTACTTTTGTGAGATGTTTCGATCTCTCGGATATATTCCTAAGTTGAGTTGATGGTTAGGTGCTTCGACCCCTGAGTTTTATTCCCGAACCACCGAGTGTGAGATGCTACGATCTCTGGGATTTGTTCCCGAATTGAGTTGAGTTGATGGTGAGATGCTTCGACCCTTGGGTTTTGTTCCTGAACCACTGAGTGTAAGATGTTTCGATCTCTGGGATTTGTTCCCGAACTGAATTGAGTTGATGGCTAGGCGCTTCGACCTCTGGGTTTTATTCCCGAACCACTGAGTGAGAGATGCTTCGATCTCTAGGATTTTTTCCCGAACTGAGTTGAGTTGATGGCGAGGTGTTTTGACCTCTAGGTTTTGTTCCCGAACCACCGAGTGTGAGATGCTTCGATCTCCGGGATTTGTTCCCGAACTGAGTTGAGTTGATGGCAAGGTGTTTCGACCTCTGGGTTTTGTTCCCGAACCACCGAGTGTGAGACGCTTCGATCTATGGGATTTGTTCTTGAAACTGTTGATATTGTGGGTGGTGATGCACTTCGCCCCCTGCTTGTCCTCATTTTCGAGGAGTTTCTCGTCTTCGCCGCTTTTTCAAACCCTGCGAACACAAAACAAAAATTGTGTGTATGTGACGTGTATGCATGTATGCAAGGATGTAGACCTGGCCACGGTTCCGGTTCCGAACCGGAACCATTGGCGACCGGTTCGGTTGGGGTTCGACCCCTACTCGAACCGGTAGGAACCGATGGAACCGTACGGTTCCACCGGTTCGACGGTTCCTGTTGGAACCGTATGGTTCCAACAGGAACCCTTCCCCAACGGCTACTAGCCGTTGGGGGGGTAGGGAGCCGTTGGCTCCCTACCTAAATAAGAAAAAAAATTTTAAAATTATAAATTAAAATATTAATTACTAATATATCCCTAATAACGGTAATAAAACGGTTATATTTAGGGTCATTTTTGGTATCAAAAAAAATTCTAAACTCTATAATAGATGATTCATTGTTTCATTATTTCAACACACACAAAATTCTCAACTCTCTCATTTTCTATAATTCTCTTATTCTCAATCTCACTTCAATACAATTCTCTTATTATCTTATTCTCAATCTCAATTCAATTAGTTATTATCCTTCGTAATTAGTCAATTTTCTTATTTTTCTTCCTAATTTCTCAAACGAAAATTGGCAAGCTCATCTGAGAACATAATGTCAAATATGCCAACCCAAGAGAGCGGCCCTAGTGTCGGTGCAGAATCACGGAGAAGAGAAGTTAAGGCTCGTTCCTCGGATGTTTTCAAAATTCATTTTCATTTGGAACGCCTAGAAGATAATACACAACGAGCAATTTGCAACTATTGTGGGGTTACCTACAAATTTTCTGGCGGATACGGCAATATGATCAAGCACCTGGAAAGACATCATTCGATTGAACATGGAATTGATACGACGCAAACTTAAATGGCCAGGTACGCATCATCTAGTAGAGGTACGAGTGCTTTAGATTTATTTAAATATTCTGATGCAAAAAAATAGAGAAGAATTTGCGAAATTAACTTGTATGGCACATCTTTCTTTAAGCTTTAGTGAAAAACTTCATTTTACTAATTACGTACATAATGCTTTAAACCCTTCTGCATGTATAATGACTCGAAACACAACAAAACGTCATATTTTCAAATTATATAAAGATGGTAAAATTATTTTAAATGAAATATTTAAAGAGATGAAAGGTCGTATTTCTATATGTTCTGATATTTGGAGTGACCATTGGCAAACACACTCATACATGGGTGTGGCTTGTCATTGGATTGATGCATCATTTACCATGCAAAAACGACTTATTGTATTTAGAGTTTTTGATGACCAACATACTGCACATAATATTTATAGAATGATGAAGGTAATTTTTGATGAATATGGTTTAGTAGAAAAAATTTTAACAATTGGATTTGTTAATGCATCTGCAAATACTGCATCCATCAATGATTTAAAAGAAATATGTCAACCAAATTTAGGGGGTCGGTTTTTTCATATTCGTTGTACATGTCATGTCCTTAACTTATGTGTGCAAGACGGTCTAAAATTATTATCATATTTCCTTGATCCAATTAAAACGGAGTTTAACTGTATTTGGTCATATTCTCAAGTTATGAGAGAATGGACGAAGTTTTGTAAAATAAATGGTATTAAACCGATTAAATTTTCAAGAGATGTTCCAACACGTTGGAATTCAAATTATTTTCTTTTATGTCAAGCATTTCAATACAAAGATGCATTATGTAGTTTTTTTTCTCAACATGTTCAAAATATCACACTTTATCCTAGTCAATAGAATATTTGTGAATTTTTTTTAGATATTTTAAGAGTTTTTAATGATGCTACTTTAGTTTTTAGCTGTGTTTATTATCCTACATCACATTTATTTCTTCTTGAGAGTTTGAATATTTTTGGCACTCTCGATGAGCATGTTGATAGTAGCGATCCTAATGATATTGTTTTGTTTGAAGCCATTACTGCTATGAAGGTAAAATGGTTGAATTATTTTAGAGAAATTCCTTTACTTTATCTTATTACTGCTGTTTTTGATCCTAGATTTAAATTAGAAAGTTTGAATGGTGCTTTACAAGCTTATTATGGTTATTTAGGAATATTAGATGAAATTGATATTACAAGATTAATGACGAAATTAAGAAATGATTTAATTGTTTTATTTAATGATTATATTGTAAGATATAACTTAGGAACATTAGGTGAATCTAGTAGTAACGAACCGGTAATTCAAACAAGACTTAGCGCAGGGGATCGTTGGTTATTGCAACGAAATAAAAAAGCTAGGGATACGACAACTAATAACCCTGAATTAGATAATTATTTATCTACAAATTTTGAGTTTTCTAATGAAAGTTTATGCAGTAAGAATTTCAAAATCCTTGAATGGTGGAACCGGCATCAAAATATATATCATGTTTTATCAATTATTGCTAAAGAGATATTGCCAACACATATTTCCACCGTTGCGGTTGAGCAAGCCTTCAGCTTGGGAGGTAATATATTGGAAGCTAGGCGATCTTCATTACATCCAAGCACTCTAGAAGCAACAGCTTGTGTGGATGATTGGACTCGAGCTGATCTGAGACAACAAGAAGATGCCCCCGATGATTTTGAAGATTTGTTCGATAATGCATCTACAAGTGCAACAACAAGTGCAAGCGGAACCGGAGCCGAATGATCAACTGATAATGATGATTGATAATTGTAAAATTGTAATTTACAAAGGGGATGTGTCTTAAAATTGTAATGGAACTACGTGAGCTTTGGTTCCTCTCACCCTTGGAGGATACATAGGCAACTTAAATTTTTAAAAATTTAAGCTCAAGCTCTTCAATCTAATAATTTTTTTATTTATAAAATTAATCTCATTTATTATAATTAATTTTCAAAATTAAAAAAAAAGGTTTGGAACCGAACCGGAACCGGAACCGAACTGGTCGGTTCCTGTTCGGTTCAAGGTTCCGGTTCCACACTTGTGGAACCGGAAACCGGTCAGTTCGATTCGGTTCTGAACCGGAACCAAACCTCTGGCCGGGTCTACATGGATGCATTCCTTATTCCGATGGGTTAGGCCTTCCTTGCGCTAGAGGGTTTTCTGCGCCCCCTTTTAGGAGCCTCATTGGCCTGCTTACAGTTTCCTTCTGCCAATTCTCCTTCGTTGATCGCTCAGTTCTCTTTGGCCTCATGGCTCAAGATCTCATTGCGTCCCTTTTTCGTGGGTTCGTCCTATCTTTTGTCTAAGCTGTCCTTTCGGATTTTCAATTTAGCGGATTGTTTTTTCTTGCCTGAGTCGCATTTTCAGGTTTTCAACTCAGCGAGCTAGAACCCTTTTTTTGCGGATCTGACCCTTCTTCATTCTCGAGGCTCTTCGCTCGTCCTCATTCCTGAGGTTGTTCTCCTAGATCTCCTGAATTTGGTCTAGCATTTAAGAAATAAAAGACGTAATTTGTAATCACTTGACTCTAATCTTTCCCGGTTAGCTGGGATTTATGCAATCTATGAACATCTTGAACATTTGTTTCAATAAAGGTGTTTGCATTTCTTCTTAGTACATATGTAGGAAATAAATTGCATTGCAAGGGTACCTCTGTCGCTAACTGTTCCTCACAGATTTTACAATTAGCCATTTTTCTTGCTCACTCATGCTCCATATTTTGCTTGGGCCGTCCTTTGTGAATTTTCAACCCAACGAGCCTTTATTTTTTCTTTTTATTTATTTCTTTTTATTTTTGTATGCAAAGTATTGCTTCAACCTGTCCACGTTGATGGGCTCGGTGAACTCATTCCCTTCCAAATCTGACAATCTCACTGCCCCATTCCCCATCACCTTTTTGACTAGGTATGGCCCTTCCTAATTGGACCTGAAGTTTCCCATTGGGTCCATTATCAGTGGCTTCGACTGCTTGAGTACTAGATCACCTTCTGGGATCTTAGTGGGATGCACCTTCTTGTTGAACGCCCGGGCCAACCTTTTCTGGTATAGCTGCATGTGGTACAAGACCTTTATCCTTTTCTCATCTAGTAATGCTAGCTGTTCGAACCTCTGCGAGGCTCATTCCTGCTCAGGCAATTCCACCTCTGTGAGGACCCACATTGACTAAATTTCTATTTCCACTGGTAATACTGCCTCCATTCCATAAACCAAAGAATAGGGCGTGGCTCCCGTCGCCGTTCTCACCAAAGTTCTGTACCCCCACAGGGCATATGGCAGTATGTCATCTCAATCTTTGTAACTTTCCATCCTATTAGCTAGTATTTTATTTATGGTTTTGTTGGCCGCCTCTACTTCCCCATTTGTATGTGGCCTGTAAGGTGATGATTTATGATGCCATATCCCGTACTTCTGTAACATCGCCTTTGTTTCTCCCTAAAACTGGACTCCATTATCCGTCACTATGTGATGTGGAATTCCGTATCGATATACTATATTAAGGGCTATGAACTGGGCCATTTGCTTCACCATAACATTACGGAATGACTCGGCTTCCACCCATTTCGAGAAATAGTCTACCGCCACTACTATGCAGCAGTGCCCATTTGATACATGTGGCTTGATTTCTCAAATCATGTCAATACCCAATGCTGAGAAAGGCCATGATTCTGACAGTCCGTGTAATTCTGTATGCGGTAGATTGTTCAAGTTGCCGTGTGTCTAGCAATCATAACAGTACTTCACCAGCTTTGCGCAATCAGCTTCCATGGTTTACCAGTAAAATCCATGTCTCACTATCTTGCGAGACAAATTCAATCCATTCATATTTGGTCCACATACTCCAGTGTAGACCTCTTCCATCACCTTCTGAGCCTATTCTTTTCTTAAACACTTCAGATGGATGCCATTGGCTTGCCTCTTGTACAGTTCTCCCCTTAAACTCACATACTGGGAAACCAATTTCTGAATGGCTATTCTGTCTTTCTTGCCAGCTCCTTCTGGGAATTCTCTACGTTCTAGATACTGCAGAATGTCGTAGTACCACGGCTTCCAATCGCCGACTTCTACTTCCAAGATTCTCTCTATCTCATAGCTGGGTCTGCCAGCTGTTGTCAGTACAATGGGTCTCATTACCAGTTTTTCGGGTTTTCCCAAGTTGCAGCTAGGGGGCTAATGCGTTTGCCATTTAGTTCTCTTCTCGTGGAAAGCGCTGGAATTTATAGTCGGGGATAACCTATGCCAATTTCCTGAGATGTAGTAGGTAGGGTCTCAGCCAGTCTTTCTTCAATTCCCATTCTCCTCGCATTTATCGAACTTCTAACATCGAGTCTCCACAAACTTCTATGTCCCTAGCTATGGCTATTAGTGCTTGCAGTCCAAAGACATATGCTTCATATGCGGCCATGTTGTTGGTTACTTCGAGCGTCAACCTTTTAGCCATAGGTAGGGTTTCTCCTACGAGGGTTACTATCATAATTCCTATTCCACCTCCTTTGTAATTTACTGCTCCGTCGAAATACATTTTCCACCCTGGACCGTTATGGCATGAACCTCCTCATCTGGGAATTCAAACTTATCCTGATCTTCTTTTATGGGTTGTAATGCCAAGAATTCTGATATGGCTCGCCCTTTGATTACCTTGGAGGTGAGGTATTCTATATCAAACTATGTCAGTAATACCACCCTGGACCGTTATGGCATGAACCTCCTCATCTGGGAATTCAAACTTATACTGATCTCCTTTTATGGGTTGTAATGTCAAGAATTCTGATACGGCTCGCCCTTTGATTACCTTAGAGGTGAGGTATTCTATATCAAACTATGTCAGTAATACCAACCATCTGGCCAACTTCCCTACCAGTGAAGGTACTGACTGCAAATATTTTAGGGGTTTCTTCTTGGCTACCACCTGTATCTTATAGGATTGGAAATAATGATGCAACTTTCGGAAAGCCCATATCACCGCCAAATAGATCTTTTCCACTTCTTGATAGTGGGCTTCATACAGAAGCATCTTCTTACTGAGGTAGTAGACTGCATGTTCCACCCCTGTCTCATCTGCCTGTACCATCATCGCCCCCAGCACTTCGGGTTCTATGGCCAAATACAACACCAAGGGTTTGCCCGGCCTTGGGGGTTTCAAGGCAGGCGGTTTAACCAAGTATTCTTTGATTTTGTCAAAAGCATCATGATATTGCCCATTCCACTTTATAGGCTGGTCCTTCCTCAATAGCTTGAAGATGGGCTCACATACTAATGTTAACTTGGCAATGAATCGACTGATATACTGGATTTTCCTAAGGAAAGCTCTAATATCATTTTCTGTCTTCGATGCGGGCATCTCGGTAATTGCCTTGATCTTTTCAGGGTCCACTTCTATTCCTCCCATTCCTACCATATGCCATACCAACTTTCCAGATGTTACCCCAAACACACACTTCTTGGGATTGAGTCGGAGGTTGTACTTATCGACTATTTGAAGGAATTTCTCCAGCGCTTCTATATGTCCGGCCCTTATCTCTGACTTGACCATCATGTCATCCACGTATACCTCAATCTCCTTAAGTATCAAGTCGTGGAATAACGTAGTGGCTATCCGTGGATAAGTGGCCCCTGCGTTCTTGAGTCCGAACGACATCATCTTGTAATAATATGTACCCCACTCAGTGACGAAGACAGTCTTATGCTTGTCTTCTTCGGCCATGAGGACCTGATTATATCCTGAAAATCCATCAGCGAATGAGTACATAGCAGATAAGGTCACGCTATCAACCAACACGTCTATATGGGGTAGGGGAAAATCATCTTTCGGGTAAGCTTTGTTGAGGTCCCTATAATCCACACACATTCTGACCTTTCCATCTTTCTTCGGAACCGGCACAATGTTGGCTAACCATTGAGGGTACTTCACCACCTCTAAAAACCCCACATCTATCTGCTTCTTGACTTCTTCCTTAACCGTTTCGGCCCATTCTGGTCTCATTCTTCGGAGCTTTTGTTTTACTGGTCTTATGTTCGGATAAGTTTGTATCTTGTGCTGGGCAATTCTCATGTCCACTCCTGGCATGTCTTCATAGGACTAGGCGAATACTTTTGCATATTTTATTAATATTCTCTCCAATTCTTTCCACTCATCAGAGGTAACCTCACTTGCAAATAAAATTTCCTTGGGGTTTTCACATGTACCAAGATTAAATGCATTTGCCTTTGTTGAGTTAATGTCAAATATGCTCATGTCATATCTGTTATGATGCAGACGAACCGGAAAAGACTCGAACAAGTAAGCAAAATCAATGTCTTTATTATTAATAAATGCAGGATTAGAATCAAATAAATCAGGAAAATAAACATCTTCATAATCTGCAGCCCTGTCTTCTTCCGTCTTCTTGCTTTCCTCGAGCATAAGATTCTCCAACTACAGTAGTTGTTCTTCCCATTTATCTTATTCTTCTGTAACTTCCTGTGGTTCTTTGCCCATCATATCCTTGAAGATATCGAATCCCGGTACTATGATCCCATTGACTTCTATGGGTTCAGGCTCTCCTTGATATCATCTGGCTTTCACAAAGTATTCCATAAGCTTCATCCCATTTTCCTTGGTCTTTGGCTCATTCTCATCTGATTCATATCCCAATCCTCTCTTAGTGGTCTATCCCTTGAAATTTGGCAATGCTCCTCTGGCACTCAAACCTGTGCCCGGTTCATATTTCATTTTTTCTATGATTCTAGCCACTTTAGGGTCCACCCATTCTTTGAAGTTTTCCGCCACTCGGAACCTTGTGAGAGGCTATACATCTAGAGCAGCCACATCATTATCTACTTCAGCCCTGATGGTGACGATTTCCCCTCCATGCGGGAACTTAATAACCTGGTGCAGAGTGGATGGTACGCCCCCAAGTTTGTGAAACCATAACCTCCCTAATAACAGAGCAAATATAGTCGGGATATCAAGCGCTGTGAATTCCACCTCGTTTTCTATCGGGCCCAATTTGACTATTGTGGAAAAAGTACCTTCGACTCCCCGTTTGCTATCGTTATATACTTTGATAGTCATGCTGGAGAGGCTTAAGTCTGTTGTCTTCATACCCAACCTTGACAGAATCTTCAAAGGGCACACATTGATGGATGAGCCATCATCCACCATCACACAAGATGTCTTATTGCCTCTTACTTCTGCTTTTATGAATAGCGGCTTGTTGTGATTCCTCCCATCCATCGGGAGCTCTTCTTCAGAGAATGTTATCAGCAGCCTACTCTCTTTCTGTACCGACCCTCTGAACATCGACGGGTTTGCATCTTCAGGTACCATTATCTTACTTAGAGCTTCTACCATGGCATACATGTGCTCTTAAAAGGCGTATAATAACTCCCATATACTCATTTGTGCCCGTGTCTTCTTCAGTTGATGCAACACAGTATCCCCATCAGTGTTATCCATATTCTCAATCACCTCTCGGCCTTTTGTTAGCACTTATTTGCCTTTCTCCGCTACATCACTGTAAAAAAGCCCACTACGAGTCATTCCCTTTACCTCATCTTCGTCACTGCTCGAGAAGTTTTCCCAAAAATTTCTCCCCTACTCTGTTTCATCTTCACTGCTGCTATCCCATATCCCCATGCAAAAAGCTCGGTAGTTGGGTATAGGGTTTCTGTGTGTGTATCTTATGGGTGTTCTTTTTCTAGGTCGGGTATCTTATGGGTGTCAATGAGGTTTTGGATCTCATGCCTGAGGCCGGTGTAGTTTTCAGTTTCGTGGCCTTTCTGCTGATGGAAGTGACAGTATATGTTTAGGTCGAAGTAGTGCAGCACAGGGTTTGGAATTGGTCTATGTTCTAAAGGTTTTTGGAGTCTTTGCCTCTTCAGCTTTTCCAACACATTTGACA